>KV425649.1:21496-91918 GCA_001632425.1 Neolentinus lepideus HHB14362 ss-1
CGGCGGAAAGGGCGGGAAGGGCGGTCGATTGCTCGTTTAGGCATATCGGCAATGGCCGAAGCGCCCACCCGACGTCGGCGGCAGCTGTATGGGTACTATATAGATAGTACTACTAGATACACTGTAGCCTACCTGTATGAAGTCCCTATGTACTCCCGGTACAACCGCCGGTGTTAGCACAGAGCAATTTTGAGCCTAGTTAGGCTCCACCGGCGGTTCCATGGACAAGCCTAACTAGGCTCATACCGTGGGACGTCTAGGTGTTCTTGGGGGTCGTATTGGTAGAGACTACGCGCCCGCGGCTCGGCATCAGCTGTGACGGCAGAGACGCGTGACGGTAGCAGAGACGCGAAATATGCTGGCACTCTCAACACATTGGACATAAGCTGCCTGATCATATTATCTATATAATATCCATTATTGACTTGAGTTAACCGCATTTCTATTCCGCTTCAACGTTCGCAGAGCACCGCGCCTCCTAGCCCACGTACGTACTTCCAGCTGCTCGTGCCATTGCCGCTCGACCTCCTTCAATATCCCCACCACTGTCTGCGCACAACGCCGATCCCCTCTCACATAGAACGCCTTGATAAACATCTTATACAGCGGTCGGACATGTCGCTTGAAAGATATGGACGAGGCCACCTTGGGCAGAAGGTTTCCGGCCCGAAACGTCGTCTGCTGCGAGCCAAACACGGTACCCGCCAGCAAAGTATGGTCCCCAATTGGGTACCCGCTTGCGGATAGCGTATCGAATAGCGCTTGCACATGTTGGGTGCTAATCGCCCTTCTCCAGCTCAGGATAGCTTTCACCAAGACGTTCACAGTAACGCGATCGGGCACGAAGCCATCCTCGCGCACTAGTATATCCAGCGAGGCAAGGAGCCAATGGACTTGACGCGCGTTTCGACACCTCCGGCGTAGGAGCTCGCCATGCAGGAGCATGTTTCCCAGTACCGTACGACGGGCAGGGTTGTAGAGTTCTCGAGCCTCACGAAACCATTTCCTCGCCGCTTTCATTCGTCCCGCCCGAACAAGTAGGTCGAGGAGCAGCTTTGCCTCGCTAAAGTTGGCTCGATTCCGCCTCGAGAGAATAGATGCTGCCTTCAAACTCATGATCTTGGCTGAAAGTTGTCCAGGTTTGATACTCTGCATCAATGAGACGTGACGAGGCAGTCTCGCTGGCAGACCACCAATAGTCTTGCTGGCTCGTAGAGCAATATGTGACGCTCCGCCCCGATACAAGCCAGACAGTAAAAGAGGCCGGAGAGCTAAGCAAAGTCTGGAATTATCCTTAGAAATTTGTCGGTACAGGCGGGTGGCCAAACGAGATTGACGATGCTGCACCAAAGCTCTTAAGAACAGTTTGAGGAAATGATCACTGAAATAAGGCGACGCACTACGTCGCATGGATTCAAATACACCGTAGGCCTCTTGAGCTTGGCCTTGACCGGTAAGCAACAACAGGGCAAACTCGGCGTGTCTCTTGGGAGGAAGAGGAACCTGGGATGGGCTAGACGAATATAGGTTGACCATGACAAGACCAAGCATGCGAGCGACATGGTGTGGAAGGCGACGAACTTGTCTACGGGCAAGTACCCGGAGTACGTTGTCAAGGATGATCTTAGCATCACTTAACGGCAGGGGCGACTGGCTCAGTAGGTCCAATGCAGGTCCGATTGATCCACGAGTAGCGAGTGCCCGACCCAAAGTGACAACGACGTCAGGCTCCACTTGAAGATTGATTCGAAGAGCGTCACGGTACAGGGTATATGCGGTCTGAGTGTCAATCCGAACGAGGTGCGATAGAACAGCATTGCCCGTGGCAGACAAAATCCACTCAGATAACCCAAGTGGAATCAAACTAACCAAGGCCTCGTCCCAGGACTTTGCGCCGTTCACGATCATGGAAACGACATACGCCACCAGGACTGGATCCACGTTCTTCTCCATTCCTGGAGATTCTATCCATAATCGACGAGAGGTATAGCTGCGGTGCAGCGATTCACTTAAGGACACATCCTTGACCAGACCGGCAAGGCGCATGAAACAGGCGTAAATCGCACGAACGACAAGAATTGGAGTGTTGTCCTCGCACGCCGTCCTCCCTCCCCATCGATCCCAGAGTGTTCGGACGATACTTGCAGCATCCTGTAGAACACTACTGTCCAGGACGCAGGCCTTCTCGAGAGTACGCAGTGCGCAAAGGATCTCCCAGTTCGTCTTGGCTGTGCTATTCATCATGTCGGGCAAAGCAGATGCAAATGTTTCATCGTTGACCGATTTGAACAATACGGGGGACGCATCAGAGAATGCAAGGAGTGATAGGTTTTTCCAACAGCCGAATAGAGACTCAACCGTGTCATTGGGACATAGATTAGTGACTACTTCTGTCCTGCACCATTTGATGATCTTTTCGTTGACAGGTGTCACATGTAAAGACGGGTGACTGGGGAAGATTGCATTCAGCATCATCGAAAGCAAGTCGGATACTGAGACGTGGCTGGCACCTGTCTTCCGCAGGGGGTAGTATGTCGGCTTCTGGGACAAAGAACCAGCCTGAGGTCCGATCCGGTCGATGACGACAGTCAGAATCCGTCTCTTCAACGCGAGAGAAAGCTGGGACTCGTGACGGAAAACGATGCGCCACAGTATATCCCGGTAACGACTTGAGACCCAATCGAGCTTACGCAGACAGGCGAGAAAGCTGCGGACGGCGTCTTCTGCGAAATTCGGGTCACCATACTTCAACAATGCATCGATATATACGACATGCGTATCTGGAGAGCGGGAGTGACGACTGAGATGATGATAATGTAGTCTGGCACGAGTAATGATTCTTTGACGGGCAGCTGAGCAATGCAATTCAATTATTGGGACAATGCACATTAGATAGGATGCTCACTCTTCGTCGCTTCATCTTCCTCAAGATGAAGGTCCCTCAACTCCACCAAGGATGTCCGCATAATCCAGTAACGATCAGAATCACTCATAACTCTGCCCATATCTTCCTTGTCCTGGGCTACAACAGCGAGGAAAGACCAGTATTCGCGCGCGTTCCCAATTTGGACATTGGAGGCCAAGGGGTGTTCATAATCACCAGCGGACACAGTGTCTCTGGAGCAACGTACAGCTATAGAGCCGAAAATGCTTATTAGGGCGCTCATGTCTCTTGAGCTCAGAGCGCCCAGCTGAGAACGAGATTTGATGGTCATGTACCATGATTGAAGAGTACTAGGACGGTGCGTCGCCCAAGAGGTCTGAGAGAGAAAGGCGCGCAGAGTGGGCACGAGGGATGTGTGGTTAGTAAGGGAGGCAGGCTTCTCGCGAATGAGCTCGGACTTGTCCTCGCCCGACGAGGACATAAATTTGGAGGGTAGGACTCGAGCATTTGCAACTGCGGTCTGGTTCGGATTACCTGCAGTCGTCGCCGACGCCTGGATTATAGCTTGAATCGTTCCTTCCCTAGGGTCATCAAGCACAAGACATGCTGAAGGTTTCTCTACAATCTCCGAAGAGGACCGGAGAGGAGGAGTAGCCTCCACAGAATCTAGGCGCCAGGGCTCGTTATCGATGGTAGGAAGAGCCTCGACTACCCTCGGCAATTCGTTCCTGTCTTGGACCACAGAAGGACGCGAAACAGGGTCAGCAAGCTTTAGAGACAGGCATGACGCGCATCGCCTAAGAAACACGCGTCAAAACCCATCCCAATGTGTGATAGAGATGAGCTTACCGTACGATCCATCGTATGCCGTTCTGCCCGCCGACTACCGTTCGGACAGTCGACAAACGGCATCTCAACATTCCATTGCATCAGCGCTGTCTGAAAAATACGCGCTCAGGCTATAGGCGAGCTCGACGCTAACCAGCGCTCAAGCCTTCGTCCACGGTCGTAGTCGACGACAGACGTAACACGGACGACCTCCAAAAGTCTTGAACATGGTGGCGGCAGATTTGTCTCTGTTTCTGAGCCGGCAAGAACCGATACTGCCACGTGGATCGAAACTCTAAATTCCGGGATGTACACAAGGTTCTCGTCAGGTTTGTTCCCATCGACACCTTCAACGTCGCCTTGAAAAATCCATTGACACATAGGGTACGTTCAAAACATAAAACTCGTTTCGCGTCTAACATTTGTGCAGAGGTCAATCGGGAGGCACTAGTCACCACCAAAACACACAGTCCACCCTTGTACGTTTCCTCAAGTTTGCATATCCACTAGGCTGAGCGACTTGTAGTCTAAAAGCCATAATGGGAGCCACTCGGGCAGCGAAGCAGGTATACTTCACCAAGCTGAAGGACCTCATCGCCAAGTACCGTAAGGATCTACTTCATTCGAATGCGACTGATACTGACTTCGCTCTCAGCCTCCATCTTCTTGGTCAACGTCGACAATGTCGGTTCCAACCAAATGCACCAGATCCGTGTCGCTCTCCGTGGCAAGGGTATTGTCTTAATGGGAAAGAATACAATGGTCCGCCGTGCCATCCGTTCCATCATCACCGAGTTCCCCCAGCTCGAACGTCTCCTTCCCCACGTCAAGGGTAACATTGGTTTCGTGTTCACGTCTACGGATCTCAAGGACATACGTGACTTAATCACTGCCAATAAGGTCGCTGCCCCTGCTCGTGCTGGTGCCCTCGCCCCCAAGGATGTTTTCGTTGCCGCCGGTAACACTGGTATGGAACCCGGAAAGACCTCTTTCTTCCAGGCTCTTGGTATCCCCACCAAGATTGCCCGTGGTACCATTGAAATTGTTTCCGAGATCAAGGTCGTGACTGCTGGTACTCGCGTCGGTCCTTCCGAGGCTGCCCTACTCAACATGTTGAATATCTCTCCGTTCACCTACGGTATGACGGTCGTTCAGATCTTCGATTCCGGCAATGTCTTCTCCCCTGATGTCCTTGACATTGGCGATGACGAGCTGCTGGGTCGCTTTACGAGTGGTATAAAGACCATCGCTGCCTTGTCTTTGGCCCTTCATTACCCGACCCTCGCATCTGTTACCCACTCGCTGGTTAACTCCTACAAGAATCTGATCGCCATCGCTCTGGCCACTGACTATAGCTTTGAGGGTGCAGAGAAGGTGAGGTGTCACTCCCAAAATACTTTTGATGCAAGGTTCCGTGTGATTATCTCACACACTGAAAATACTGAAGTGTCCGACGGACACGTGTTGAACAAATACTGCTCCAGTTTTCTGGATGATGGACCTTGCAGGTATCGTTTCAGGCACAATCACTGACATCTCCCATCAGGCTAAGGAGTACCTGGCCAACCCAGAGGCTTTCGCTGTCGCTGCCGCTCCGGCTGCGGAGGTTGTTACCGCTACCGCCGACGCTCCCAAGGAAGAGGAGGAGGAGGAGAAGGAAGACTCCGACGACGATGGCATGGTACGTGCTTTGGACAGGCAGAAGACCTCAGTTCCTAACCCCTCGCTTAGTTTGGTCTCTTCGATGACTGAATATTACCTTGACTTCTATCATATCGTTCCACCTGCATGTATCGGTATCTCTCAGCATCTCATGCTATATGAATGTAATATCACGCGATGTGATGTCTCCGTTCGCCTGGGCTGGTCTGAATTCCCTCGTTCTGAATGTGCTATGCCATTGACCGCCGATCTGACCATTGGGCGCAGAAATACATATGGCTTGGTTGAAACATGGGTACTGGCGAAGCGTGAGCGGTGCCAGCGGTGCCAGCGGGCCGGTCGAACGTCCATCGAAATCAATTTACCACTATCCGATTGGATGTTACCGTTCAGTTTTGCCACCGTGAGTGGATCGTCTTATCACTAGTTTCTCGGAGTCAGTCAAATTCGTATTCAAATTCATTGCAACTTCCCGATCGCCTTACATGTTTAGTCTGGGTGCGAATCCCTGTTTTTCAGCGCACATATAATATTCTACACTAGATGTAGGTTCAGGTTAGTCTCACACTCCCTCTCACATCATGGTCCACTCTGACCGCGTTTTACTGGAGGCGGTTCACGATGCTTACAGCGCCAAAGCCCGAGAAGGCGTCGACGTCAAATGTGGCCTTTGTCGTTCATGATTCTTAGGCACTTTGATTGACTCCGTGATGTTCCAGACGCCAATACCGTTGCCAGTGCCTTCGGATACACAGCCGAGGAACTACGATCCATCCCCCTCGAAGCCAACCTCGGCTTGAGTTGTGGCAACCCTGTGGCATCTGCCACTATCAAGCAGGTCAGATATTAGTTGTTGTCTGGTGCTTCTGGCTCTGACACTGTGGTCGAACAGGGAGAATACGTCCTCGACCTCGGCTCCGGTGGTGGTATTGATGTCCTCCTCGCCGCGTCCAAGGTCGGGCGGACTGGACAAGCCATTGGCCTCGATATGTCTGCTGTGACTACTCTATCTGCCTTGATTGTCGTCCATTCCGTTCTCACGTCTGGCGCTTACAGGACATGATAGCCCTTGCCCGGCGCAATGCCGCGAAGCAAAATCTGACGCCACCGCAGGTCTGCTTCGTGCAGGCAGCTCTCACCGAGCCGCTGCCGCTTGTGTCGGATTCTATCGACTGTATTATGTCAAACTGCGTCGTAAACCTGCTGCCGACCTTGGGCAAGGCTGTGCTCATGAAGGAAGCAGCACGGGTCTTGAGGCCCGGTGGGAGACTCGTCTTCCATGATGTACGTCGCTATAATCTTAATTTATCTCTTAATATCAGTCTTATGATGACTGCAGATTATTGCTAAACAGCCCTTGTCCTTGGAGATCACGAATGACCTGGCAGCCTATGTCGGGTGTATTGCAGGCGCCATTACACTGGATCAGTACAAAGCCATCCTGAGTCAGGCGGGGTTTCGGGGTAAGACGTGCCAGCTAGTTTCATCAGCGAACGTTTTAACCTTGAGTAACAGACATATTGTTAGTAGATACTGAGACGGACATCAACGTGTACAGCTTGTCGGAGACGAGTGGTAGTGAAGGATGTTGCCCGCCGACGAGTGGTTGCTGCGCGCCTCCTGTCCAATCCAGCAAATCGAAATTCAATGCCAATGCTTGGGTTGGTGGGTACCTGTTTCGCCGAATGGCACTTGACCTACATACTGGTGATCAGCATCATACCAGGTCTACGCTGTCAAACCCGAAGACGAGGAAAGTGCCGTCTCGACTGATCGTCCATCTAACGCTCTGCAGCGCTGGTGGGATGCTTTCCCTCTAGCGCAGGCGAATGTGCCGGAGATTTCTGCAGAAAAGGTAGCAAACTTGATGATGAATGGGAGCCCAGAAGAATTCGCTGTCATAGACGTTCGACGTGACGATTATCAGGTCTTCGATGGATTGCAGTGGACCTCTCGATCGAAACTGACTTGCTGACTTGTTCATAGGGCGGACACGTCAACGGCAGTCACCATTGGCCCGCTCAAACCTTCTATAACGAGCTCCCTAAATTCGTCGACACTTTCGATCGTACGCCGAAGGTAATATTTTACTGTGGGAGTTCGACCGGCAGAGGTCCTCGTTGCGCTGGTTGGTGAGTACGTCTGTCCCTGAGATGCAGTGCTTAATAATGATTGATCTACGTTCAAACAAAGGTACCAAGGCCGCCTTCAAGAAATGGGCCTTAAAACTTCTAGCGCTTTGGTATTGCGAGGAGGCTTTAAGGCTTGGAGAGCAATGTATGGCGGGCGGAGTGATCTCACCGCCGCAGACTGAGAGAAGCCGTGCATTATTGGTTTCCCAATAATCACGGAGATTGTGTTGAATTATCGGTCGTTATACACTGTGCGATAGTGTTCCGATTCCCTAAGAATTCGTTATGCATCAGAGCGATGGAGTGTCCTGAGGTACTGTGCGTACACGGTTTCACCCGCATGAGCCAAAACTGCCGTTTATCGCTCCGACACATTCCGAACACGGCAATTGCCAGGCCACTGATGATTGGTAAGCAAAAGTCAGTCTTCGAAGGATCCGGATCTTATAGGCTTATGCACTGACGCTCACAATGGGCTTACTGCTATCTTTGCCGTTAACTGGTATACTCGGTTCGGTAGCGACATCATGTATCGCTGGCCTGGCGTTTTGCTTCACGTCGACTGCAGGTTTGTCCCCAAATGTACTCAGGACCGGAGGCGTGGTTGAACTGGAGGCGCAGCGTCAATGTTTTGCAAGTCGTGTAACTGCAACTCGTCTATCGCAACCCGTGTTGGGTTTGCCGTGTGTAAAGTCGTACTCTCTCGTAGACTCTGCTTTAAACTCGGTTTGTTATTAGATAATATTCTGTTTGAACTCCATGCTGGCATGGCTCATGAAAACCCCTTTCGCCATTAAAATGATTGAGAAATGGAGCTATGATTACATTAAGATGGAATGCGAGAAGGACAGGTGCTATGGAGTTCTTGCAGTAAGTCATCCAAGGTTCGTAAAAAGTTGTGTGCAGTTGAGCCGAGCCGATCTTAGGTACACCGATTCTGCTTCGCTCTTTCCCTCTTCCACGGTATATTGTCGTTAGCACTCATTGGCGTCAAGGACACAAGGGTTAAGAGGGCTGCTATCCAGAACGGGTGAGTAATTCTGACCTTTCTGTTGTCGATTTGTGATCTAACATGGTCCTAGCTGGTGGGGTCCGAAGGTGTTGCTATGGCTCGTTCTCGTGGTCATTGCCTTTTTCATTCCCAACGGATTCTTTATCTTCTGGGGCAACTATGTCTCCATGATCGGTGCAACGATCTTCATCCTACTTGGCCTCGTCCTTCTGGTCGACTTCGCACATTCATGGTCTGAGACGTGCCTAGAGAAGTGGGAGAACTCCGACTCGAGTCTATGGCAATGGATCCTCGTAGGATCAAGCTTGGGCATGTACGCAGCGACAACAACGCTCACGACACTACTCTACGTCTTCTTTGCTGGCTCCGGGTGCACCCTGAACAGATTCTTCATTTCATTCAATCTGGCGCTCTGCGTGGTCATCACCATATTGTCGGTGCACCCCGTTATACAAGAATATAATCCTCGGTCTGGTCTGGCGCAGGCTAGCATGGTAGCTGCATACTGCACTTACCTCATTATGTCCGCCGTTGGCAACCATTCACACGAATCGTGCAACCCTCTGCGTAAAGGCACCGCACAGGGAGCGCAGACAACAACGGTCGTGCTGGGCGCTATCTTCACGTTTGTTGCGATTGCATATTCTACTAGTCGGGCGGCGACACAGAGTCGAGCTTTAGTGGGGAAGAGCAAGCGGGCAATTCAGCTCCCAATTGACAGTGATTTAGAGGGTCATTCTGAGTTAGGCATCGTCAACAGCCAACCTGGTCGGACGGAGTCGCCTAGATACCAGGCGCTTTTGGCTGCAGTAGAGGCAGGGTAAGGAATTTTGTTCTAAACGATATTCGTTGCTAAATGATCGGTAGTGCTATTCCTGCCTCCGCTTTGGAAGAGGAGGAAGAGGAGGAAGAGGAAGATGAGATCGTTGCAGAGACCAGAGATGATGAGCGGTCGGGAACTCGATATAATGTCGGTCGTATTACCTGGACGTCGATCCTTGCTTCTGACGAACATGTTGTAGTACTCATGGTTCCACGTCATATTCGCCATTGGATCTATGTATGTTGCTATGCTACTGACAGACTGGTACGTCTCACTCAAGAGAATCCTCCTTTTGCTGTGATTGATCTGAGTTTGTCCTGTCAGGAATGTCGTGAAGCAGACAGGTCCTTCGAATTCCGACCAGGACGTGTATATCGGTCGTTCTGAAGTTGCTATGTGGATGAGAGTGGTTTCGAGTTGGGTGTGTATGCTATTGTACATCTGGAGTCTTGTTGCTCCAGTGTTAATGCCTGATCGGTGAGTGTCCTGTTATCTCGTATGATGTCGGAAGCTAATCTGAGCTCTAGCTTTGGTGATATCTGATTCTTTAGTTCAGCACGGACGATTAGCCTTTGTGTAATAGTGTACCATACAGAATATATCGGACGATGTAGAATATCGGACCCACGTCGCAGAGTTATACCTCGGCGACCACATGAGATCTGAGTCCTGACATGCAATCATTGACTCACAACATAGCCTTAGCACAGCTTATCGGCCTGCAGGGCCAATCTTGGGAAATCTAAATGAGACAACTTCGATGTGCGGGAGGCTGCGGGGCGTCTCTGCTTTCTCCTTATCCCATGTCCGACACTTTGCATCCATCCAACTCGGATAATGGCAAGAACGACGGTACATCCAGAAAGGCGAAGAAGCCTGCCCGAGCTTGTGATCTCTGCAGACGCAAAAGAAGTATGTTGTCGACTTGTTTGGCAACACGAGAGCAGTGATATCAAAGCTCATTAGTTCGTTGTAGGTAGCAGTCGTCATGTTACGTGTACTCCGCCCGAAATGTTGTCTGTTTTGGAGGTGATGGCAACCAGGGCCCCGGAAATCCTTGCTCGAACTGTGTTACGTTCAAGAGCGAATGCACATACGATGAACCACCGAAAGTAAGAGCACTGGCTATGGTCGTCGGGTAGGCCTGAATCACTAAACTTCCTATAGAAACACGGGCCACCCAAAGGGTTAGTCACAAAACATGCTAAAAGGAGGGGTCCGAGGAGATACTTATAGTTTGAGCCTTCGACTAGTTATACGAGGATCCTGGAAGAACGGGTGGCCTTGCTAGAAGACCTGCTTCGAGATGTGTGTGTGGCACAAATTTCTGCATGTGCGAGTCTGACTGTCTTGCATCTAGGCTGGGGTGGACACGGCGAAAGCTTTAGGTGGTCCGTTGGACAAAGAGAACATTCGCCGAGGTGTTCTGCCTGAACATCCATCCGCATCACACACAGCTCATTATGGAAGCCGTCATCATCTAATAGGCAATGATAGCGTTGCCTCACCAACACAGACCCATCCGAATTCGACTGTCAATGAATCTGAGAGCGAAACGAGCGACGACGCAGACATCCACCATCCGATGGTTGACAAACTTGAAGGGCTCTCGTTGAACCCCATGCAAGAACGCTTCCTTGGAAAATCAAGTGGATATGGACTTGTGAGAGCGGTCCTTATTATGAAGGCGCAAAATACGAGCGAAAATCTCGAGGGTTCGGCAAGACAATCGGATGCTGACACTCGCAAAGAGTTCTGGACTATGCAGCCTGTGTGTATTATATACCCTTTACCCTGCTCCTCCGTGCTAAAGCATATAATCAGTGGGAATTGTCCAATTACACGGAAAGACCCCCGAATTATCAGTTTCCCGAAGCGGATTTGTTGCAGCATCTTCTCACAGTATACTTTGAAAATATACATTCCACATCTCCTGTCTTGCACTGGCCTAGCTTCAGGCGAAGCGTCCATGAGGGGCTGCACATGCGAGATCATAGGTTTGGAGCCGTGGTCCTCATGGTGTGCGCCACTGCATCTCGATACTCTAATGATCCTCGGGTCTTGCTTGAGGGCCAGGCTTCTCCTCAGACATCTGGCTGGAAGTGGTTCAATGAGGTTCAGGCTGCTCGCAAATCGTTATTAGCTCCCACAACTTTATATGATCTACAACTGTACTTTGTAAGAGGCATATTCTTTCAACCGAAGAGATAGGGCTGACTCGTTGCCACAGCTGTTTACTCTGTTTCTTCTGGCGTCTTCGGCACCCCATGCTGCTTGGATAGCCATAGGACACGCCATACGCATGGCACAAGACGTAGGCGCCCATAGACGCAAGTTCTACGGTGACAAGCGAACCGTTAAATCCGAATTATGGAAGAGAGCGTTTTGGTGCATATCCCTTATATGCTCTTGGGACACTATGGTATCTGACACCCACAAGGGTCTTGGTCGTTCATGACAGAGGGTTGAGCGCCGCTTTGGGGAGACATTATACACTTTCACCGGAGGAGTGAGTACACGCTCCCGGACCAAAAACACTGATATTTCTAACAACTATCCCAGTATCGATACAGACTTCCCCATTGAGTGTGATGACGAGTACTGGATAACTGCCGACCCCAATGAGGCGTTCAAGCAGCCGCCTGGGAAACCGTCGCGAATTGGCTATTTCATTTGCACACTCAAGTTGAACAACATACTCTGTGATATGTTGCGTACATTAGTCGGTCTATCGTATCTTTTCTGCTGTCTATTATCTGATCTTGAATTTGCAGTATCTGGATCATCGGCATAAGTCGTCCCCAAGGCGTTCAGCAGAAGAACACCGACACCATCAACAGATGATGGAGGACATGGATTCAGCGTTGAACGACTGGTTCGACGCAATGCCTAATCACTGTGAGTCTTGGAAATATAAATAGTGGTCACATTCCTCATTTTTAGTGAGATGGATGCCCCTGAATGGGGATCCCATCACGTTCAGACAATCGGCTATGCTTCATATAGCATATTACCGGAACCAAATACTCGTACATCGCCCTTTCATATCACTCCAGTCTTCTTCGCCGCTTTCGATGTCCTGCATGGCTATCTGTAGCAACGCGGCCCGCTGCATTATCAACATTGCGGACGTCATGAGAGCGAAGGGTAATTATAGTCCGAGCACCATAGCGCCTATTCTTACCGCTGCCACCGTCCTTTTGCTCCAAATATTCGGACAGAAGCCATCTGAAACTCTTGTGGATTCCGAGAAGGCGATGATAGAAGTTCGCAAAGTATTGGATGTTCTGGAAACTCTGGAGGAAAGGTAAACTTTACGTCACACTACGAAGTCATTGTGATTCACATACCTTCCGAGATGGCCCATTGCAGGGACATGCGGGTAACGTGTATCATTCTATTGTAGGGTGCATCAACTAACTGCATTGTAGCGACATCCTTAGGGGTTTGGCAACAATCGGCAAGCTTCCTTTGCCACCCCCTCGGTCGACATTCAAACGCCACAGGGACACGGACTTGCCAGTGTCGTCAGACAGAATACCCATCAGGGACCCAACTGCCGAGCAGATGCCTAAGGCATCGGTCTCTGAGACCTCAGAGCAGTCCTATGCACCAACACAGTTCTCGGACGTTGCTAGTATGTTCATAAACGATGTCCCAGATGCACTGCTCACGCAAGCCTTGTATCAACTAGGCTCTTCTCAGTTGCCGATAAACACGTGTCGCCGCAGTTCAGACTGTCCTTTAGCAAGCCCGTCTCGGACAAAGCTCTCATTCGAAGGGACGTTGTCAAATGATTGTTTGTCTTCTTACTGTTCGTACCCGGGAGCGCAATCCAACCCTGAGTTCAACTCTGCGAACTCCAGGCCTTCGGGTCTTGCTTCAACGGAGGAGATGTTGGCGTTATCATATCTGTCGTCTCCCTCTGGTCTCTCACCTTCACTAGATCAGGGGAGTGAGTCAGCTATGTTGGACGACTTCATGTCGAATATAGCTAATCCGAATCTCAATGCATCTTATCAACACGAGTTTTATACTGGCAATTGGCAGGGAAATGCCTCAGGGGATAGTCCCTGGATGAACGGAACTGCTTCAAGGATGTCTGGCTTTGACGGTATCATAACACCCATGTGGTCGACCATGTCAACTGAAACAGAGTAAGTACAATGGTATCTCTTTGCGTCGTACCCATCAATTGACGTTTCCTTCGTCAGCTTCGTCGAATGGGGACCATATCTTCGTGGAGGTCATGATGCTGGCGGCGGGCATCCCTCTCAGACCGGACCACTACAATGACATTAATCACGCATAATGGAGTAAATCCGACATTAGGTGAAACCCTCTTTCGGGATTCTGCCCGCATTTATACCTCTGCACACAATAGTGTGCTACAACAATTACTAGTATCTATAATAACACAACTTGCTTTCACCAATGCTCCAAGCATAGTAGCGTGGGCGGCGTTAACACCGCCATAGCAATACCTTCTTTGACACCCATCCTTTGAACCCAGCATGGATGACGAGTCCATCGATATTCAGCATACAGGAGTATTTTTTGAGAATTCGAAGTGGCTTGCAATCATACTATTACTACGCAGTGTAAGGCCTGAGCTCGTTCGCTATGCATCGCCGCGGGTGTGCGAAGAATCGTACGCCACCACTATATATAGTACCTGCAGCTCCCCAAGATTCGTTGAGCATAAAACACATGTCCACGGTCTCCGAGCACCATGATCCCAAAGCAACTGGATCCCAAGAAGCTCCATCCACCACATCGCGAGTGTTGACTCACAATAACAAGACTAAGGCTCGCAAGCATCGTGCGTGCGATGTATGCAGACGAAAGAGAAGTACGCTTTTCCGAAACTGCTCATGAAGCATGCAAAAGTGATGGCTTGCAATTCGACTTGCATCTAGTTAAATGTTAGTTCCAGTACCCATCACTGAGTTTATGTTGGCAAACGCTGATCCAGAAGAAATGCAATGTTGTTATAAGGTGATGGCTCCGAGGGGCAAGGACCACCTTCCAGCTGCTCGAACTGTCTTTTATTCAGTACGACTTGCACGTTCAATGACATTGCAAAGGTACGTACGTAACTACATCTCCTTATTAAGGCGAATTCAGGAGAGGGATACGGCTCTAGAAATCAGGCCCTAGTAAAGGGTATGTGCTCTTCACTCTCCATTCCGCCGTCTAACAATACTCTTTCAAAGCTATATCAGGGCTTTAGAGGCCCGCGTGGCTAAACTCGAGAGTCTCCTGCGAGAGGTGGGTCTATATACAATGTGCTCAGGTGTGATTAGAAGACTATTGCAGGACGGGCGAAACCTTGTGAGGGAATCTGAAGCCTCAACGAGTCAAGCCGAGCCCTGTTGTCACTTGTCGGAAGGTTTGGTTTCTAGTTCCGCTGTGTGCAGGAGCACGTCCGCAACCAACTGCAAACATAACACTGCCGAATCAGATACAGACAGTTCTTCCGGAGAAGAATTCCTGCATACAGCTCTCGTGGACAGGCTTGAAGATCTCTCTTTAAACCCGGTTCAGCGACGATATTTTCAAAAGTCAGGCAGCATGCAGCTAGTCAAAAGTGCAATATCCATGGCAGGCGCACAGTCCGGGAACTGTGGAGAGACCCTTGCTTCCTCATTTGATACAATCCGTCGCGAAGAATTTTGGAATATCCAGCCAGTTCGTGCTCATCTGCTGATACTCTGACCATGTTTCTGACATCTACATTTAGTGGGAATTATCCATATTTGAAGAGGAGTACCCGATGTATGAATTTCCGGAACCGGACTTACTTCAGACTCTAATCGCCAAGTACTTCGATTTCGTGGGTTGCCTATCGCCCATCTTGCATAGGCCAACATTCGAAGTGGATGTTCGAAATGGACTGCACTACCGGGATCAGCGGTTCGCAGCTGTCCTACTAATGGTTTGTGCTATAGCCTCTCGACATACGAGAGATCCGCGTGTACTTTTCCCAGGCTCGAGGTCCCTTTTATCTTCAGGCTGGCAATGGTTCAATCAGGTTTTGAGAATCCGAAAATCGTCCTTTCTTGCTCCGACACTCTACGGCTTACAGCTTCAATGCGTATGTCTCAACTCCTTGTCTTGATGCTCTGCAATTCACGTCAAGGTGAAGCTGTGTGCATCTTTTCTAATGGGATCATCCGTCCCGCACGCTGCTTGGACTGCCATTGGGCACGGTCTTCGTATGGCACAAGACGTTGGTGCCCACAAACGGAGATTTTACGAAGACCGGGCTACACTTCATGGTGATCTATGGAAACGCGTCTTTTGGTAAGCTACCGAGGTTTTGAGGTCTGGCGCACATCTTACTAATCTTTCCTTAGGGTGCTTATTAGTTGCGAGCGAGGTCTTGGGACCGCGCTCGGTAGGGTCTATACACTCCATGATAATCAGTGCGTCAGCACACATTTGGACTGAGACGAATCAGCGAAGCAAATTCCCTTTATGCAGAATTGAAATCGACTACCCTGTCGAATGTGACGACGAGTATTGGTTGAACTCCGAGCCAGTCACGATTCCACAGCAACCGGCGGACAGACCTTCCAAAATGTCATATTTCCACCTCATCTTAAGAATGGGAAAAATAACGGCGGATTTCCTTCCTATTCTGGTATGCACCCCTTAACTAATGCGCTGTTACCTCCATAACGTCCAGTTTCAGTATGCAAGCCAAGCCTCCGCAATCAATGTGCAACCAGACAGGCAAGATGCTGTAACGAAGTTCGATTCAGATATAAACAACTGGTTCAATAGTATTCCTGCCCATTGTGAGTTTGCATCCGACGTCGATCTGTGGAAAGAAGCTGTACTACCAGCTAAACAATCTAGTGTGTTGGCCGCAGGACAATCGAGATCCTGTTACTTTCCGACAGGCGGCCGTGCTACATTTGGCATATCACAAGACCCAAATTCTAATGCATCGCCCCTTCATTTCGTTTGCTCCGTCTCCATCCTCATTTGCGTCTTCATGCACCATTATCTGTGTTAATGCTTCTCGGAGCCTCATTGGAGTTGCTGACATATTCCGGCAACAGTGTGAATCCTTACATGAGAATGCTTTCGTCGTATTTCCAGCTTGTATGGTCCTTCTTCTTCAAGCTACAGCATTTAAACGTTCGGGCAGATCTTTGGATGAGTCGAGAGTAGCGTCTGAGGTCCGTAAAGGTATTCAGGTTCTAGAGACTCTCCAGCAACGGTAAGCTGTTGGAACTAAGGTTCGTGTACTTATATTGAGGCCTCATCAGATTTCGTCTTGCAGGGATGTTTAAGTAAGCTATTCTCTTGATTCTCGCGGGTCTGTGGAGTCTTATTGTCAAGTTACACAGTGACATAGTGAAGGGACTAGCTGCCTTCATTGGTATTTCGCTATATGAGGATGCACACACTTCTCCGCGTGACCAATCGGGCGACAATGGACACAGCACGGCGGATACGGATTTCTATGTCGAACAAAACGATAAGGCAGTCTCGCTTTCGGAAGAAATGCCCGACTTGCAGAAGCTTCTGGCGCAGGTTGATGATCCGACTGTGGCATCTTTGGGTTTCCCGAGTAGCATGTATCTCAGCACGTCATGGCCACATTCAGCATGCACAAGGGGAACACCCACCAGTGCGACCGATCAAATGGAATACGGAGAAGGCTCCATCAACTCAACTGCTGTGACAGGGGTTCACGAACCTCATTTGGATGGGGCGTTCATTCACCAGCCAACCGCTGCGAATGTAAGTTCCTTACGTCAAGAGACTCGGAGCCAGCTCACATCCCGGTCTCTGCCTTTCGTATTAGATGAGCCAGGCGTGGCAGGAACCATCCATTCAACCAATGCACAATCTGGGCCCAAGTCCCTCAGATATCTGGCCTGCAGGTGTGAACGTTAGTGTAGCAACGGATACGACAAGCTTCGGGAGAGACCCCCTCGACGCGCTATTCCACATGTCGACTGTACCTAGGTTAGTACCTTAACTCATCTCTGGCATGCTGAATCTCAATATTTGCTCCCGACGCGTGTCAAAAAACGGCCAGCTTTGACGACTGGGAGACTTATCTCAATAACATTCCCGGCTTCACACCATCAGCATCATCAGAAACGAGACATTGACCGGCCCAAGTCAAGTCGGCGATTATGTACATCAATGCGGCGTGCAGCAAATTTGCACGACATAGCAAGCTTAGACTATTTTATGGTATCGATTAAACTGTGTAGGACGCGGGTATATAGCTAATGCGAAGCGCTCACGTACTAGTAAATCAACAAGGGCCAGGATACATCAGCATGACTGGAGAAAAATTCCATCGCGTATCTTAAAGGTACACCATCTTCCGGATTGCTGCAGCCTATATTAATCGCACACCTGAACACCGGGCGCTGTAAAAACATACCGTTGTTCTCGATCTCAAGACCTTTGCGACATGAGTAGTAGTCCGAGAATCGTCATCTATATCATGCGTGTCGTACTTCGCCAGCCACAAACAGGCATCGGTCAAGAACGCGAATGATGGACCCAGCGCCGGCTTTCGGGTATTGAATGTGACAGCAGACGCAGGATTGTGTGGCTGTGCAGAGCTCGTGTCATTGATGACCTGATCGTAAGGATGGTGTAGGTCAGAACAGGCGAGGTGTAGGAAGTCCACCCACGTATACGGTAAGGGAATAAGTTCGAGCAAGAGAGCGGAGCTCGCGCATGAACGCTGTCATGATCGCATGTCCTTGAGACGAAGTGCCACTGAGACGTGAAGCTAACAGCTTTGTCACAGTGTCGATTACAACACAGCGCGTTACGAGGCCATCTCCTAGTGGATTCTCAAACAGAATGAGCTAAGCGGCATGACGATAGCAGATGACCAAACGGACAGAGAGTGACAATCGTAAAGTCGCGAGTAACGCATCTGCTTCTTCGACGCCATTCAAAGGCAAGGATACCTGGAGCCTTTCGAGTGCCGTGGCTGCTGCCTTCAGACAACGAGTGTCATTTAACAAGGGGATCCGACATCCGGGGAGTGTCTACAACCTGTCCTTCAGCCATCGAAAGCCACTGAGGTCCTTTCTCCGCTTCGAAATCTCCAGTCGTGTCGAGCCAAAGGATGCTGGAGTCGGGCACAGTGGAAAGATGCGTAAGGGCGAGTTGCAGAGCAAGAGCCTTCGATTTCCTCAATCCTTAGTGTATTCACATCGTCGCACCGGACAATCTCACCGTTTTGCCTGACCCTTTCACGCCCGATATCTCTATGACTCGAGATCCGCCGAAGCCATCCAGAAGCCCATCCAGGTCCCTTATGCCCGTCTGGAAGTCCAGAGCGATGGCTCTTGAATGACGTACTTGTATGTAACGCTCAGTGCCGGTCGAAGCAGGTGCAGATGCAAGCTCTGCAATCTGTGCCATGCAAGACACGAGTTCGTCGCGAGCAATAGGATACGCAGAAAGCCTTGGGAGTAAATCGTCGACAGTTCCAGAGAACAGGAAGTCCATATCCTTGGAGATGCCGCATTCCCGTAATGCGTCGACCAAGGCGATCGGGAGAGATGGTACCAGGTGTATCAGATCCATTCTATACCATTGAGAGAGAAGCAACAGGTATATATACGCTAGAGAACCAGGAGCAAGCTTCAGAGGCCCCAAAGATCTTCGACTCAATATATGTTCCCGTTTATAATGCTTGCTCGACGTTGACAGGAACGCGCAATTATAAGGGGCGCCGCAGCTGTAGGGACGTCCGATCAGTCGGGATGACTGCGCCACTTCATATTCAAGTCCTCCATCATGGCTCAAAGTCGACACGATAAAATGTCGACCTTTACCACTAAGAACGAAGGTAACGAGGAACCTTCTGCGAAAAGACTAAGGTCGAAGTGCAAGCCTGTTGCTCGAGCCTGTGATACATGTAGGCGAAAGAGAAGTACGTAATATTGCTGTGTCTGGCAGAGCGAACAGGAGAATCATGACTGTTATTAGTTCGCTGTAGGTGTCCGGCCTCGTCTGCGACTGACTTTATTGTACTCATCCATACCGTCATAAATGAGGTGACGGTTCCGAGGAATCGAGAGAACCATGTCCCAATTGCATAGCGTTCAGGACAGAATGCACCTACAATGTCCCTCTCAAGGTGAGCTTCATGAGGCCACTCTTCTGGTTCGATCAGAATACGTTTACTGAAAATCCACCTCCAAGAAACATGGTCCACCTAAAGGGTGAGTTCGAGATATGCAGTTGTCCTAGCTTAGCGCTTACCGCAGTCGCCTAAGCTACGTGAAGCTCTTAGAAGCACGAATAGCTAAGTTGGAAAGTTTGCTGCGTGAGGTACGCATGCTATCTGGATCATAAACGGAACACTACAGCCATAGTCCAACATAGGATGGATGCAATATTGAGAGCGAAGTAGGAGCACCTTTGAACAAGGACAACATCCGTCGAGGGAATGTACCTCCAGCTTCCGTGTCTCCTCCAGTTGTCCCCTCAACAAGTTCTCCCCATTCCAGCGAGGAAGAGATCGCTCCTACTTCGGTGGAAAGTCCGAAATGCATGGGCGATGACTCCGACAACGCGACGACCGATGATGAGTTCATACAATCTACGTTAAGCCCAAATCTGGCAGGTCTCTCCTTGGATCCATCCTATAAACGATTTTTGGGAAGATCAAGCGGTATATCGATGATAAAGACCGCGATAATCATGAAAGCCGAGGATTCAGGTATCACTCCCGGCTGTATATTTGGTGCCTACCGTCGTCAGCAGTTCTGGACTCCGCCATCGGTTCTATCACACCTTGCCTTCTATCGGACTGGGACTGACATTCTCTTTTTATAGTGGGAGAAGCTTACACCCGAAGAGGAGCATCCAGATTACAAATTTCCGGATCCAGACCTCATGGAGGCTCTGATCAAAACCTACTTCAGAGTACTTCATGGTCTAGGGCCTTTCCTACATCGCCCGACGTTTGAGCGCAACTTTCAAGAAGGGCTTCATTTCAAGGATCGCAAATTCGGAGCTATCCTGCTCATGGTCTGCGCTGTAGCCGCCCGATATTCTAACGACGAGCGCGTCTTTATCAAAGAGCCGGATTCGTCGTACTCCCCTCAGTCCGCGGGGTGGCAGTGGTTTCATCAAGTGCAGATGATGCGACGGTCTCTAATGGCTCGACCCACCTTGTATGATTTACAGCTCTACAATGTTGGGCGATTCCTCGGCTACCTTGCACACGCTCAATGCTGACAGGTTTCTAGCTCTTTTTTATATTTCTAATAGGCTCTCAAGCGCCTCATGCGGCCTGGGTGGTCGTAGGGCATGCCATACGACTAGCGCAGGATGTAGGAGCACATAAGCGTAAATTCTACGGCAGTGAAAGAACTTTCGAGTCCGAGCTATGGAGGCGGACATTCTGGTGAGCTGAAACTTGTCTGTGACGTCCAGATCGACTATAGAATCTGAAGGTGTCTCGTTTCGCACGAACGTCACTTGAGCGCTGCTCTTGGAAGACCATACTCCATTGAAGATGAGGAGTGAGTCGTGCGCGAATGCGCTGAGATCATAGACTAATTGACAATCTAGAATCGACGTCGATTTACCTGCGGAATGCGACGACGAATATTGGATGCACCCTGACCCGGAGAAAGCTTTCAAGCAACCGCCTGATAAACCGTCCAGGATGCAATATTTCACACTACTAATGAAGCAGATACGCATCTTGGGTCATTCGTTACGAGCGATCGTTCGTGTAATACGTCTTTCTCAAACACAAGGTTTAACAGATGTTCTATAGTATACAAGTCGGAAATACCAAGCTCTCTTCGGACGCAATCAGCAAGACTGGGAACAGCATATTCTGGCGGACATGGATTCCGCCGCGAACCAATGGTTTGACTCCATTCCGCCTCATCGTGAGCCTTTCTATGCGTATCAGCGTTACGCTCGCTTACCGTCTACGGGCCCTAGTGAGATGGATGCCCAATGGCGGTGACCCAATCACTTTTCGACAAGCTGCCTTCCTCCACATCAATTATTACCACAATCAGATCCTCGTCCACCGTCCCTTCATCAGCACGAAGCAGACACCTTTGTCCTTATCATGTTTGGCTATTTGTAACAACGCTGCTCGTTGCATAATAAGCATCGCGGATGCTCTTCGACAACGGGGTGATACACTTCCTGGGGTCCTGGCCCCGACGTTCAACGCATCTATGTTCCTGCTCCTGCAGGCGTGGGGCAGTAAACGGTCGGGGACTGGCGTGGGTCCTGAGAAGGCGATGGTGGAAGTGCAGAAGGCCCTTCAGATCCTCAAGGGGCTGGAGAACAGGTGAGCTCGGCATACTGCGGAAACCTTGGCCTGACTCGATTTTTCGGAAGATGGTCCGTTGCAGGAGCATTGTGGTAAACCACATCTACTCGTCTGCTCGAGTTCCAGAGGCCTGACTTTTCTCGCAGGGATATCGTCCAGGAATTGGGGGTAGTCAGCGAACTCCCACTTTCCGCATCTCAAGTACGCGCCAGTTCTAAACGTGCGAGGGATGAAGATAGACCATCTGAAAACATACCACCATCGATGCTTGAGGATCTGGAGACTGCTGATTTTCTTCAGATACGTCGCCCTGACCAGCCCAGTAACCTTGAAACCATTCTGCCAGAGTCATCAGGTATCCATCCAGCTGCTGTATCCAATACTACCGCCTTCCGTGGAGGCACCATTAGGTCACATCCGGAAGCCTCTTCAGGAGCGACTTCTCAGGGAGACCTGTCTTGGCAACCTTCTATGTACTATTCGGTTCCGGACTCGTCTTCGGCGGCGGCACAGCAGCGCCCTCCCAGTCAAGACATTCATCGCCAATTGATGGAGCGCACAACGGTCAGCGAGCTCTATACCCTCAGTAGCATCAATGACTCGGAAGAAATATTCGGCAACGGCTTTCAAACGGACCATGCTCTATCTGATTTCTCTGTCTTTTCGTCTATGGCAGGGCACTATCCACCGAACGGTGTATCCTCGTCTGACTTCCTGCCACATTATGGTGTTAGGATGACAGCAGCAGCGCCGAGTGCAGCTCAAGAGTCGGCTTCTACCTCGGACGCGGGGCACACAGGCGGCTTTGACCAAGACACGCTGACGATGCTGTCGAACTGTCCGAGCGGTTTCGAGTGAGTGGGCGACACTGTTGTTATATTGGTGTACGGGCTGATACCAATTATGATTGCTGCATAGCTTCGAGGGCTGGGGGAACTACATCGATAACTTGGACGTCTTTATGCGTGGTACTAGCTCTTCCACTGATGCAGGCGGCGGTAGACAAAATAATTGAGTTCTGTAATCTCATTAGCTTCGCTCTTCATTCCTGCGCAGCATTCTACTACTCCATCCTTTCCTACCGTATAAACTTATCTCATACTATAATAACTACTCGCAAGCGATTCATAGTATACACGCGTGTATCTAACCCAACTTGTTGTGACATGGAATGCATGGATCTTCTAGCTCCTCAAATACCACTACATTTTCTGGTGGCCGGCGAAGGGTTTCTAGCATCGTATGTACATGTAGTGTGGCTACCATAGGGACGAACCTCTTTTTTATCATGCAGTCTCGGGGTACTAGTACTCTTTTGTATAGTCAGACCCCACGAAACATACCCTATCTGGCCTTTTCCCTGTCAGTCATCTCTCTTCTGCCCTGCCACACAAGAAACGTGGACTTCTTCGAGTGCATCTGCATCCGCCTACCGCAGGCACGAGTTACCTTGCACTTACAAGGTCTCTCGATAGTCAAAATTAACTTCATCTTTCTGCAGCTATTTTATTTTGTTTTATCTTTTGCCCTCTTTTGGTAAATCACGACACAGTGCTCGACAATCCGTCCGCATGCAATGCATACATAGTACAGATGCGCCGATTTTGGGCGACCTATACAGAGCGGATTTATGACGACGTACCCACGTATCGCAAGGAGCGTGAAAATAGAGACGGCGCTTTCAGCAGGTGACTTCAGTGTGTTGTCAAGTGTCTACTAAGTTAAAAGATGTAAGGCAGCGATCATGCCACACGGCAATGTCCGAGCCAGGCTTCTCCGGATCTGTGGCCGTATTTCAGCCACATTCGTCTTGCAATAACTTGGGACACTCTACAACATTACCCTTACGCATTCGCCCTTGTCGAACGCTCATGCATCATGGCTGAACGTACTGAAACAGACGTCTCGAGACCCTCCGCGCTGCCGAGCGCGAAACTGACAAATCGCAACCGCGAAACCCAGTCCTTGGTCGATCTCAGCTCTGATGAGTACCTCGACTCTGTCGAAGAGGAATGGAACAGACGCGTGGACGCTGAAGTTGAAATGTTAGTTGAGGGTATGGTGGACCTGGTTGGCTTGGCTTCGGTATGTGCTGTGTTGCTGAAGCTGTGGTGGTTACTTACGAAGTAAGATTGGAGACAAGGACAAGTTTCGGATAGCCTTGGAAGCCTTCCAGGCTGAGTCTCGCGCAGAGTCGATGGCATGTTGCTCATTTTGTGCCTTCAGTTTCAGTCAGTTCACTTTGGCATCAGGTTAGAGCTGCGAACTCGTTGCTTTCCATCATCCACTCCATGAAACTGTTATTGCTTTTGTCGGATGAGGCACAGATTGCCAACTTGCGCAACAAGGAGCTCAATACTATCCAGGAAGACAAAGAGGAGGCGAAGAAAAAGGTTGCGGAAATCTTAAATGACTTGCTCAAACCCTCGGAGCAGCGCCCGTCAACATGATAGGTCCATCGTCTAGTGGAAATACTTCTTTGTCATACGCGGACTTCTATCTAACAAGGTCCGTGCATACAGTATGACTCTGCTCGAGTGTTCACAGACAATCCTAACGCGGGCCCTTGGCTCCACCTCTCACCTTCGACATGATCTGATAGCTGGCACAAAGAAAAACTACACCGCTCCTGACTTCCACTGTGTTGGAATAGACTCTCCGGAACGATGCATAAAGTTTGCAAGAGGTCATTCAGCTAGTGTATCTGAAGGATCACGTGATCAAGATGGACAATCTGAACATCTGTGACAGGCAAATGATCATGGCACTACAGGAGATGGACGGCATCGTTACAACGTAGCAAAATTTATTGTCTTGACTTCCAAGTGCTTGCTTCGCCGACTTTTGCAATGAAGAAGTGAGGGCTTGGGCAGATGCTCAGCCTAACACCGCTTCGACTCATAATACTAGATACTAGAAGTCTGAGAAATTGAATGAAAATAATACAGAGTGAGAGTTTGTAAGACTCCCTAGCCCAGATTGAAAGAATCAACAGACAAAACAAAACATGGGCAGTGACATTCACTGCGGAGCTCCCGTTCTGCTCCAACCCGGGAAAGGGTTTAACTATATAGTATATCCCGACCCAATTCACGCTCCGAGAGGCCGTGCTCCTTCCTCGAAGCAGATCCCGGAACTGCCACCGATTTAGATGTAGGAAGTCTAAATCCGGCAACTTTTCAGATGTCAAAGGCCCGCCACCAAGCTTCCGTGCCTGCCTTTCTTGGATGCATATCCCGATCCCTCTCCCTTAGTAGCTCTTCTATTTAGACTTGTAGCACATAAGAAATATAGTTATTAATCACACCCAAAGACATGGAAAAAGTTAAGCATGGTATGTCCTCCAGCTCGCGCCCGTCCCTCCTCCCTCCCGTCCTGCACCACCCATTTGCCATCGCTGCGTTCGACTATCAGCTCCGTTCACGGTGTCGTCGGCCTCTAGAGTTGGCGCCATGTTTCGCGCCCATGCCAGCGCCTACATGCGACCAGAGAACCCACGTACACGGCCCAAGAACACACCTACTGGACAAGGCAATACACCGGCTCAGGTATCCCGCGCAGACCAAGGCGAAAGTCTACCGCTAAGAGATGCCGTTACCGACAACGCATTGCAGATAAATAGAGTACGCACCATACATATTCCGCGACTGCGCTGACTGTTCGTAAACCTACCCACACCAGCAGAACTACGAGATTATCAGTGATCGGGATAGCCAGCACGAGCTCGGAGCATACCACCGCTACTCGGCGACCCTTGACCTACATGGTCGCTTGTCAGAGCCTCTTCGTGACTCGACTTCATCCCCCGTTTTGAGTATGCAGTCTTCGCCCCTTGTTCGAGATAGCGCCATGTTACAGCCTTCTTCTCCATATGAAAATCAGCCAGTATATCATAACAGGGCAGCCGGGCACTCACAGCTTCCAATGCATCGTATATTCTCTCCGGCGGCACCCATGCAACAAATCACGCCGACCGCTCATTCCGTACCTATATACTCTCCATCAGCTGAATCGCTTGCGCCTTCGTATCATAGGCAACACCTGTCTTCTTTCGATCCCCAGGATGCTGAAGCACAACAGTTCTTGGCACATAATCCAGCTTACGAAGGCCGTATTGTCAATGGCAGTCAAACCTACTATGAACAATCTATCAATAGACTCGAAGGATTAATCAAACACTTATCGCACAGTCTCGGAATCCTGCAAGGATGGAATCTGTTTCCCGTTGCATCGACTGCAGTAGCACCAGACTAATTTTTCTTTCTTGTTGTTCATATTGCCAGAAGGATCCATCGACCACGCCGCACGAATAACGAAGCGCAGATGAGACTAAGGGGCCGCGACGATGAGTAGGATGTTGTCGACGTGGGAGCTTCAGCGTGAGCGTTAACGCAAGGGGAGATATATGCGTTTAAAGCTAGGCGTCGGAGGGACTTAGCGTCTCAAACGATGGTACCCAGCATAAGACTTTTCGGTGGTTGAAATTTTGCGAAGTGGATCTTTTCGCATCTAATCAGGAAAGCGAACATCCAATATATTGAGACTCGAGATAGTTGTTGCATTACGGTCAGAGGAGACACAAGGGATTGGTTAATGCGTGTGCTTAGGGTCTAAAAAGTAGAGCTTATGCCGGACGAGGAAATTCATGACAGCTCGCGCGTGGAAGTCCAAATAAGTGACCCTTACTCCCGAAACAGCCGGGTAGATGCTTTATTCAGGCCTGTATTGGGTTGAAGCAAAACGCAAGTTCCGCAGTGATTGACGGTACGTAATGGAGATATCTCACCTCCGTGCATTTTTTGCATTGTGACGCGATTCTCTCCTGCTCTTGTGAGAGAAATCCACGTATGATACACTTAGAATTTTCGAAATCCGATACCCAGGTTGACACTTAACTAAACTTTTACCCTAGCTTCTACGTCGGATGATTGCGAGCCCAGAATTATCGAATCGTATTGGTCCAGCGCTGACAATGCGTGTGTTTAGATGAAGCTATTCTCGAGGTGTTATCACCCGTGAGGCCTAAGGATATCCTCCCAAATATCTTGGACGCAAGTCTGCAAGTACGCGCGGCTCCAGGAGCGAACCGATTACCCCGGACCTCAGATCGCGACTATCACTCTAAATCCATTATTATCGGCAGATCCAGAAGGGCGAGATACCTCCCGTCATACCTCCCGTCATACCTGTCCATTGGAAACCTCTCGACGCTCGGCTGAGAGGCGGAAGAAATGATTGCAGTGAGAATACGGGCTTTCAAAATATGAGATGTGTCAATTTCTGCAGACCTAATAACTGGCCTCTCGTTAGAGTGCATCCAGGGTGGACTCTGGACAATCCTTATTCGTCAGCGTGAGGATAAGCGAGTTCCCATACGCTGTGGACCTAGTCCTGGTTAATGATTCCTTAAGGTAAGGTATAAGATGTCGGTATATCTGGTGGCGCATCTTTGAGCGAATCAGTATTCGATATGCACCTCATTGGCTGTGTCAATGTCGTATGTTCACTGCAGCGTATTGCTTATTGGACGAATGGGTTTTCCAACCCGAGAATTCTGTAAATCACGGTCTTGAGTCGCGGGAGTTTTGAGGCTGTTATTAACTGAGAAAGCAGAGAAACACAACGCCTGTTCAAGTGGTGCCCAATCGGAATCGTCGCAACCGATTGCCGCCACGCGAGCAATATTTCACGTGGAACCTCGGCCGTGCCCCACATCAATATTTGATCAATATATGTACTAATACCCCGAGCTCTGCGAACGGGAGTCAAGACACGTACTCTCTTCTCTATCTCCTTGATTCCTGTCTTGAATACTACAGCCATGGCCGACATCAAGGAGCCCGGTTTCAAGACGTCTGACACCCTCGCCGCTCTCGCCCAGGTGTTCCAGTCCTACAACGACCAGGAGAAGATGTCTCAGATCAAGAAGGTGAGTTGGTCAACCCAAGACGTAGGACTGCTCTGACACGATGTTAGACTAATGGTATCTTTGAGTTGCGGGTGAGCAACGGTGGCAAGGAAGCTGTATGGACAATCGACATGAAGAAGGAGGGCACTATCTACAAGGGCGAGGCGAAGCCCAAGCCAGACGTCACTATCCTTCTTTCGGACGACACATTCTCCCAGCTTGCTGAGGGCAAGGCGAGTGGTGACATTGACATAGAAGCCATGTCCAATCTGACACCATGCGCAGATTGATGGTCAAAAGGCATTCTTGACCGGAAAGCTAAAGACGAAGGGGAATATGATGCTTGCGACGAAACTTGACGGCCTCCTGAAGGTATGATTGATGTCGGTCGCCAATTCACTGCCTATCTCATGCATCCTTCTTCACAGACCGCGAGGACTAAGGCCAAGCTGTAAACTCATCCGCTTCCATGCTATAGCTATAATATGTTTATGTGCATCATATCGACCGTAATCCATTGAGCGGAGTGTCGTAATTTATCACAATAATAACATTGTACACACTGTAGGATGAAAAGCGACTGAAAAATCCATAGTACAAGAGAGTCTACAACAGCTCAAGAAAACCTTCCACCAAATAACCCTCGACTTCTCCGCGGAGTCGGCTGGACATCAGGACGCAACGTCGACAAGCTACTCAGCTGCTTCATTACCTGAGACAAATGTCATCATTCCCATTCATCGGCGCATGAACCAGATGAATCACGTACCTCTTCCAGTTTATCCTTTCGTTCCTGCAAATCCAGATGTCGTCTGACAACAGGATTTTCACGTGCAAACTCGACAATCTCCTTGCGATCGAGATCGTAGAGTAAGCGTGAGTCGATCTCGCGAGGGAACTAGCCGCTGACGTCAGCGCTCCTGACAATGAATCAGAGCCTGCGACTCACCTGGTAGAAAAACTGGTCAAGCAACTCAATGTTGATGAACATCGCGGACGTGTATGCCAGCTTGTCTGCAACGACGTTGAGGAATGCTTCAGGACAGAGAACGTCGCTCTCTGGACCGGCTTTGCATCGCTTGGTCTTGAGAGCGGCAAGACGCAGCTTGAGGACGCTCATACGGTCGGTGTAGAGCATAGCATGTCGAGCTGTCAATCTAGTTAGGACATGTACTGTCAGTATGCTTCATATGACTTACCGTCAAGGACCTGGGCAGGGGGATACTGGTAGTCATCAGGAAGTGACTTCGTATTGTCTTCCTTTGACTCCTCCTGTAACAGACGGCGCGCCTTTCTCTCCTTCTCTCGCTCCTCAAGCGTCTTCACGTATCCCATCAAGTTCGTCAACCGCCTGCTCCCTCCAACCCGTTTCCGAATCTCCTTCAGCTTGCTCTCACACATCGACATCTCCTTCTCAAACAGTTCTACTGCCTGCTGTCGTCCGAGCTCCCACTCTCTCGCATCCACTTCGATCTCATACTTATATGGCTTGATGCAGTTCTCCACCTGATCAGACGTCAACCCTACTCGGTCACGCAAGATCATATGGGCAAACTCTACGATCCTCTCCGCCGCACGCGGGTGGAAAGTGAACGGCTCCCCCGCAGCAATACTCTCTATCAGCGCACGCAAACCATCAGCCACGAGCAATGTCGAGTCGCGGCCCACACCTGACTTGGTTAGGAGCGACGAGGCTGCCTCGAGTTTGTGCCGCCAATATGGCTCCACGTCCTCGGGTTTGATCTTCGGATTCGCACCGAGCTCTCCGAGCTCAGGCACGCGCTTATCGAGCCAGTATAGCTGCTCGAGCACGTCCATGACCTTCTCGTCCAACATCTCCTTAAGCTTCGCACGGATCTGCGGCTTCCTGAACTGCATCGTGAAATTGCGGAATCGCGCCTTGAGCAAGTCGACCGTCTCTGCGACGTACGATTCCGCAGATATCCGCCGGTCATTGTATTGCACTTTGAATTGGTACGTGGCCTCCTCTAGCTCGAGCTGAACGGCGTTGGTAATACCATGTAGGGAAGATGCCATGGAAGACTCGAGGACCTCCATGAGGCGACGACGCAGAGTATCCGTGCCGGTCATCAGCGAGCCGGTGCTGAATATATCCCTGTGGGCACCGAAGTAATCATGTTCCCCGCGCACAGCAGCGTCAGTGGTCGACTCACGTCGTCCCTTCGAACCAGATGCCTTGCATACGACGCCGACATAACCGAGATGAAGGGGGTAGCGGTTTCCAGAAAGGATAGTTGCACCCTGTTCCGGCGGAACCAAATCCATCTTGGTGATCACACCAATTGTCCGCAGACCCAAGGGATCTACCCGACGACTAGCACGGAGGGCAGGCGAATTCGCCAAGTCAACATCGGCAGCGCAAACAGCCAAGACAATATTCGGCTCCCTGATGTATTTATCGCAGAGCGACGAAATCTTCTCCTTGAGCGATTCCGGCTGGTCCATGGAAGCGATTTGGATATAACCAGGGAGATCAATGAGAGTAAGATCGGGGACGTGAGGACTGTAGATACGGAGGTCGATAGGATCGTCAGAGACAGCTTCAGCAGATGAGACGGCAAGGTTAAGGTCGGTCAGTGTCCGTTGGATGTTCGAGAAGTCGGTGACCTTTCCTAGACCCAGGGCGGGGAATTCGCCGTATTCTTCTTTGGCCGAGGGAGTATGGATAAGGGTGAGCTCGATCGGACGGCGCGTCACCATATTAGTTCCTCTGCACAGCACAGATATTGCGGTTCAGAATAGGAATCATCTGCGATGATAGGAGTGTACGTACTTGGGTAAGAACTCGTGCCCGACGATAGCTTCCAGAACTGAGCTCTTTCCCGAACTTTGACTGCCGATGACCACGATGCTGGGCAACTTCAGAGCATCGCTCTTGTCAATACTGATTAGCATGCCTCTTATTTCTATCAGCTTCTTGGTCAAGTTCATTAAGCCGTTCTGATCAGATTCCGTTGGTTTTGAATCCGAGGGTGAAGATGTTGTCGCAGCAATCAGGGCGGCCACGGCAGCGGCATCACCCTCCGGTGGTCGCTTCGAGCCGCTGCTGCTCCCACCTTCCTCAGACCCATCTCCGCTCCCTTCGTTCTTGCTTGTACCGGAGAAAAAATCTTTGAGGAACTGGGGCGTTTCGAGTTTAGGTATATTGGGCAGAGACGGCAGTTCGACTTCGGAGATACGTGAAGTGACGGCTCCTAGTCCATCAGAAACGGTGCCGAAGATATCGGTAGCGGTATCTTTCACAGTTGTCATGAATTCGTCCGACTTCTTCTTAAATTCTGAAAAATGTCACTTAAGGACTGCCTTCGCTCGCAATAGATAGACAACGGACCTTCAAATCTGTAGTTCGCATATGTGACCCCTCCTGCGCCTATCGTAGCTCCTGCAATCGGCACACGGAATGCGCGGGCAACGAACTTGGGTATCGACGAGTATGAGAACGCCCGGACATAGACATGACGCAGGGCTGCAATATGGGGTATCCCGTGCCTCTGACGAGAACGGATTCCATGGGACGTCAAGAGGGTAGTAAATTGTCGGTGCACGGGCCTTGCGCTTTCCATCCTCCGAGACGCGCTCAGGCCATAGGTGACGCTTTTACGCGGGCCTTTGAAGATCGACGCGATCCGTCGGCGTACATCTGCGTACATGACAGCATCAAGCTGGCGGCCTGCAGCAAGTAACTGAGCCTTGAGAAGAGCAGCAGGAAAGTCTGCAGTGGTAACGGCGTTCAGCAGCAAGGCAGCAATTCGCTCGGCCTCCATTGCGTTAGTATGCCGACGGAACGCACGTGGCGTCGGTACCTGCAGCCGTATTCAGCCTTCCTTGAGAGATGCGTCCAGGATATCCTCTACTGACATCCCGCTTATATTCAACATTACGTCTCCGAAGAGCGTCCCCTCGTGATCTTCCCAGTTCAGTGCATACTTCTGTTCGCTGCTGTGGCCACTGCTGAGCACCTGCTTGATCTCGACTTGTTCGATATCGTCGGTTTCGTCTTTGCTGTGCGTGCGGTGAGGATGGCTTTGCGCTTGATCGATCCCACGCCGTGCATTTCTTGGACTTTGTCATTCAGGTCGTTGAGTGAAGATGTTAGATGTTATTTGACTCGACTACAGTCACCAATGCAGACCCCAGGAGTTGCATACCAGAACCCAGTTGCCCGTCAAATCCGGGTTTGAGAGCAGCCATAGCGCAGATAAGGCGTTCGCTTAGACCGTGGCCATCGTTTGGATATCCATCATGTCTCTCCTCTGGCTAAGAGACACAGATCCAATCAAGACTGCAGTTCGACCTTGTCGCTACATTCACAAAGAACACAGTGCAATTTCGATGAGCGGACTAGTACCTTAGACCAGCGGCCTTGCGTCCAATGCCCTCTCTTATTGACTCCAAGCCCCATATCCTCCAATTCTGCATTTCGAGCTTGAAGAGCGTCGGGTTGTTGCAAGGAATCTGTATGCTCAGGTCGTGGCTGACCAAGTAGCAATTAACAGACCAGCAATAGTGGTCTGAGGCGATTCACATATTAGGCTACAGTCTCTTCCGATGGCGAGTTTTCCAGGCATTGTTTTGGCTGTCTTATTCCGCATTCTGGAACTAGTGTATCGTCCATAGATAATAGGTGTGTAACTGTAAGGATCATGTTCAGCAGCCTGACTTGAGCTTACCTTGCCGTTGTTACAGCCAACAGACCAGCGATACTCGTTCATTTAATTTTAAAGACTCTTTGAAGAAACGGTTTACCTCGTTTGTCACGGGCACTCCAAAACCTCGAGAATCCGTCCAGACTGGCGAGCCTTGGACCAGCAACTGACTATGTCTTTGAAGGTGGCTCTTCTCACGAAGAATTCTCAGGTACTTTCTTTCACGGTATCATCTGTGGCAACTATGCCTCAGTCCAATTACTTGGGCTACCGTGGTCCAAATGGAGGAGCACCATATATTCTCTCCGTTGCGAACCCATGTTTAGGCCTACCCAGGACCCCCTGAGATAGTATGCTCCATCATAGAATAACGCGATCCACTGGTAGTGATGTCGGGGCTCTGGAGTGCCTTACTAGAATATTGTGGGGACTTCTTCATTCCCGTATACAGGCTGAGTCGACTCTCGTTATGTTTTCAGCTGGGACATAGCGTGCTTTACAGATTTTGGTATGTACAGGCATGGTCATGAGACTTCAGAAGTTATCTACGGGATCCGGGCCGGCCCCCGATCTCTCATAACTTGAACGCGGAATGCATGCACTCCTTCGTTCCGGCTGGCTGACTCGGACGTCCTAGGATAGACGAGATAAATACTATCTGTTCACCTGGTGGTTCTACGTCCAGCCATGTCGAAGCCCCCTCCCTCTGGCATTTATGTCCCCGCGGTCCTGTTTTTCGATGAGAACGAAGAGTTCGATGTTCCGGCGATAAAGGCGCACGTCTTGCGTCTTGCAAAGGTAGGTATGGAGGATGCCCCAAGCGTATCGAATGACTGAATTGATCGATACAATAGGGTGGTGTAACGGGTATTTTGGTGCAAGGCAGCAATGGCGAGGCACAGCATCTCTCGCACGACGAGCGAAAGCTCGCTATACGCATCACGCGGCAGACCCTCGATGAGAACGGATTCCAGAATACTGCTGTAATTGCGGGGACGGGTGCGCAGTCGACGCGTGAGACGAAGAAGTTGTGCGCGGACGCGAAGGAGGCCGGAGCGACGCATACCCTCGTGCTGACCCCATCTACGTGGCCGCACCAGATGACGAACGAGGCCATCATTCGTTTCCATACAGAGGTGCGTTGGATGCCTGATGGATTGGGATTCCATGATGCATCAACCACGACCTTGTAGGTCGCGAACGCGTCTCCAATCCCTACCATGATCTACAACTTCCCTACTGTCACAGCGGGCTTGAACCTGGACTCCGATATCATTGGAATCTTGGCCGAGCATCCCAATATAGTGGGCACAAAGCTCTCGTGCGGAGACATTGGCAAGCTCCATCGCCTCACTTCGTCAGTCTCTCCCGAGAAGTTTGCCACTTTTCCCGGCACGTCTGCAGTGTACTTGCAGGGTTTGCTGACCGGCAGTGCGGGGCTCATCGGCGCTCTGCCCAACATCGCTCCCAAAGCGCATTATCGGGTGTACGAGCTATATAAGGAGGGCAAGCTGGAAGAGGCGATGAAGCTGCAGGGTGTGCTTGGCCACGCGGATGCTGCTGTCAGTAAGCTGGGAGGGATCTCGGCCATAAAGGTCATCATATCTAAAGAGTTTGGATATGGAAAACCAGTTGCGAGGGGTCCACTGCAGACATTGAGTGCGGACGCATTGCAAAGTGGCCCACATCTGGATAAAGTCAAGGAGTTGTTGGCGATAGAGAAATCATTACCGGAATACGGCACAGCTAAATAAAAATCAATGTTGCTAGATATATGTAAGATATATCAGAAATCGACTTACGAGCAGTAATCTGAAGGAGGACTATTTTTAGGCCTAAGTAGCATTGACGCGTGACGTCAGTACTAGTTGTAGTACTTCGTCATTCCACTCCGATTGCAAGCATAAATACTCTCTACAGCCCGTCCATATGCCTCTACAACTAACTGCACCATGTCCAAGTCTCAATCATTTAAAAAGGTGCGCAGGACGCGGCGCGCGCAACCGCAGATTCATTGACTGGTAGCGCAGATGGGTATCGTCGGCGCCGGCAGCATGGGCTCTGAAATGGCCCTGCTCTTTGCCGAGCACGGTTTAACTGTATCTTCGTTCGATGTCTCCGGACAGAACATAGACAATCTGAACAAGTACGCTGAGTCTGCCCCAGAAGAGGTACGCTCGCGGATCATTACCTACAAAGACTACGACTCGTTCATCTCGAGTCTCGGGGGAACCGATGCCAGGAAGCTATTTGTGTTCAGTATCAGACATGGCAGCGCAGGAGATGAAGTGCTAAAATCTATGGACAAGTACCTGACAGACGGCGACATCATTCTAGACGGCGGGAACGAATGGTACCTCAACACTGAACGCAGGCAGAAGGCACTTGAGCCGCGCGGCGTACACTACATCGGCTTGGGTGTCTCGGGAGGATACCAGTCCGCCCGACGCGGTCCCTCTATGTCCCCCGGAGGTAACACTGACGCTATCAAGCAAGTCCTACCCATCCTCGAGAAGTTTGCTGCCAAGGACAAAAAGACAGGTCAGCCCTGTGTGACGGTCATCGGTCCCGGCGGCTCAGGGCATTATGTCAAGATGGTGCACAACGGCATCGAGCAGGGCATCCTGGGGATCATGGCTGAGGCGTGGGAGCTGCTGTACAAGTGCTTGGCTATCCCACTTGACGAAATCTCTGGGATTTTTCGTAGATGGGCAGAACAAGGCGAACTTGTAAGTCATGTCCAGATCAATTTCATTACTCACAACATCGAGGTCTCACCACACACGCCGCTATAACAGTCGCGCAACTTCCTCGTGGAAATCGGTGCGGACATCTGCGCTCAACCTGACGATTACACGCACTCCGCTTCGCACCTAGTCAACAAAATCCAGGACAAAGTTGTTCAGGACGCAGACAACAGCGAGGGCACAGGATTTTGGACCATCGCCGAAGCCGCCAACAGGCACGTCAGCGCGCCGACCATCGCCGCCGCGCACTTCCTCCGTATTGCCTCCTCCGACCGCGCACAGCGCCTGCAGGTCGTCGACGGGCTCGGGCAGGATCTCGGCGCCGCGCGGAAGCAGCACCTATCCGACGACGAAAAGACAGCGTTCGTCGGGGACTTGAGGCTGGCGGTGTACTGCGCAACGCTCGCGAGCTTCGCGCAGGGGATGAACCTCATCGCGCGCGCGAGCAAGGATGAGGAGTGGAATGTCAACCTGAGCAAGTGCGTGCAGATCTGGCGGGAGGGGTGTATTATCCGGAGCGAGTACATTGCGGATCTGCTGCAGCCGTTGTTCGAGAAGGACCCCGAAGTGATGAATATACTCACACTGAAACCGGTCGCTGAGGAGGTGAAGAGGACATTCCCGGCGCTGCAGAGGGTCGTGCAGAAGGCGTTGGAATGGAATGCACACGTGTAAGTCTAAGCCAATGGATGTATTGTTGCTGTAGTTGGGTTTCGCTGACATGACCCGCTTCGAAGCCCGTCGATTTCTGCTAGTCTTGAATATTTCAAGTATTGTGCGGGGCTGCACCTCCCGACGCAGTTTATGGAAGCGGAGCTGGACTACTTTGGCGCGCATTCGTTTGATTTGAAGGAGGAAGGGCCCGGGGATGTCAAGAAAGGTATGGTCATGACGTCGTACGCTGAACTCTGATGTGAATATGTCGTTGCAGGCAAGCACCACTTTGAATGGAAACCTGCATAGAGGAGGAGAAGAACGAAGTGAAAGTCACATGAATCATGAATGCATGATGCATGACGGGTTCGGGGCTGTAGCCAATACCAGCAATGCTATATAGCAATACCATCTACCCGTGTGTGACTGCGATTGATATGTCCTTATTACGACGGCGAATTGTGTCGCTCTCTGCCCGATGGCTCCTGGTTCGGAGGGGATGGTCATCATAGAGTAAGATTTACAACATTGTAGCATTGAGCCAAAACGACATAACGATGACTTAACTTACAGGTGTTATACTGGGTTATTTCTCCTAAGACTGTTATCCCGTATAGTCAGCAGAGCTAGAACGATTGAGCGGCCAGAAGGAAGTTCAATAAATTCAGCGCCCACTGTGAGGTGGGCGATCCCAGGTGGACATGTGGTGATATGACTGTGTGTACCATAAAGAGAGAACCTTGGCGAGGGGCGAGAATGACGCCTGGCAAGAAATATAGGCGTTTATGGGACATAGCAGAGCGTGAGGATAGACGAAGTCCGTCCCTTTCGGCAAACAATATCTTGAAGTTAATTCGAAGCTCGAGGGAGCCAGCGTTCTTTGCAGACGTCGGGACCCATGGTATTGGAGTGGGTCTGGCACCTGACAGAGGATGTGGAGGTGCTCTAAAAGATGAGAGCCAGAGTTTGTGGCATGTTATGCCCAAAGTTCGTGAGATTCAGTACACTGTGACAGAATGAGTTGGCGTATGTCGGTCCAGGCATTATTGCATCGCAGACCGACGCATCTCGAGTGGCAAAGGACGACAAGGATACTAGTCGATAGCACGAGAAGATGCCCGAGGGCAAGACCTGCGTTGGAGAACCGCCGTTGATGGGTGAAATGGAAGCAGACAAATTTCGGATATAGTGAAAGAGGAACGGCCTGCCCAGAGTAAGTTGCAATAACATTCAATTACAAGTAGACTAGAGCACACTGCGATGTTCGACGGTGCGATGCGGTAAGCTCGACGAGCGTTCTGAGGCAGTGACCACTAGTCAAAAAGCACCAGGAGGCAGTGGCGTAAAGCTTTTCCCGCAGTGACGAGCAAAGACCAGTTGGGGGATTCCTGCAGAGGGTGGAGCATATGCAGATGACTCATGGCATGACAGTCAAAAATCTCCGCAGGCGCCACAACAGGCAGAAAATCTATGCCGAGCAGCCATTCCCAAACGGCGCCTTGGCGATCGAATCACAACTGCGACTTGAGAGCAGTTGTGGTGCTGCCCTGTTGTTCTGAGTGATAAGATGCTCGGGGGCCGTCGAGAGCAGAAACCCAATCTTGTCGATCATGCTGATCCCATCGGGTATATGTAGCCGGACGGTAAGTGCGAAGGCAATCGGAAAGCCCGCTTACACAATCACTACTTGTAATGATAGGCCTATCGAGCTCTTTGTCGCTAAATGTCGTCTAGAATAATTAGGGCATAGCCTGGGATCGACTAGAATAAAATGCAGATATACGCGCTGAATGATGTTTGGCCTGTCCGATATCGCTTGGTGGCACGCACGGGCGAGAGACTCAAGGTGCGGAAAGGCTGTAGGCCCCTCTACCTATGTTGCCTTCAGCGAGATGACCGGAAATTAGAGTAGAGGAAAATGGACACTTTCTGTCAAATCGCGCCGATCAGGAACATATTCTCCGAGCAATATTGGGTGCCTAAGCGAGTTCATACGGTAGAACGGAAGTTTGTTGGAGATTTGGCTGGAGACAATAGCGGTGGTGTCAGTGACAACGATGATACCGGGTAGTCAGACCCATAGGTAACGGTGGCTTCACCAGGGTACACATGCATATGCAAGATGCCGGCAACCATACCGTAGGGTTTACATAGGAGTTATACTGTGGCGTGAGACATATGTCCCTTTCGGGAGAATTACCGTTTGTGTGATGGCGCGCTGAAGGCTCAGTACAACTCACTGATTGTTCGCTTTCCATGTGTCTCGGATCTATTTACTGTGATTTTGGGGCTTACAGTCCGGTCTGCTGACAGCGCTTGTCCACAGGGGCCGTTCGCTTAGACAAAACATATGAGAATGCCATCACCACGTCGGCCCCTAAGATCACAATGGTTCAAGCAGTTGCTATACCGTTTATACTCACACATCACTCAACCCACCCTTTTGCGAAACGGATGTGCGCTTACTAAGCCCTGCCGGTAGCTACACCAATCTCTGTCATCTCGAGTGGGCTCGCGTTCAAACAGCGAGACAAAAACTCTTCACTGAAGGCTATCCTGCTTCTCTACTTAGCTCTTGTGGACCATGTCGTACATATTTTCGCTCGAGAAACTGGCCCAACATAAATTATTTATGGAATTCCCGATGCCTGGCAAGCCTCCCAGCATAGAATGGGCCCCCCTGCCTCACGCAATTCGTACCACGTCTGCGCCCACAAGTATCCTATCACTCAGAGTCGATGTCAACTGCATAAACGGGAAGAATGTATTAGAGCTCTTTATTATCGAGAGTCCTGAAGCAACTAAGGCGCACACCGAGTCCCGGCGCGACCCAAGTTCGTCATCCGTGGTGCGTTTGTAATTCGCACTGAACGTCTTATTACTCTAACATGGCTCTTTACCACTGTGCAGGACGGTGTGCTGCATCATATTCGGGCGACAACGGCGGCCACGTCCTCGTCCATGTCCCCGCATCGCGCGGAGTGTGTGCTAGCTCCTGAATATCCTGTACCTTCTACGCCAGCTTCGAGGAAGACCAGTCTTCTAGAGCAAGCAGCTTACAACCGCTTAAGCCGACAATCAAGCGGGTTCGCGAGTCCCGCAATGTGTACGAACACGACCCTGCCGCCACCAAATGATCACCACGCGCCTCCAGCTATTCCAAACGGCCTAGACTGGATACCATCCGCTGGCCCCTCACAAGATTGGCAGAGATTTGCAGGTGCGCTCGAATGGAGTGGGCAACATGCCTATCCAAGTGTGTCGCACCTGCATTTATACCAGCCGCATCCAGGTATAGAGACTCCTTCCTGACCCCTCGTTACAAGCTGAATTGAAATTATGATACACAAGATTCCGGCTTATTAGATCCGATAGGTCACTATAGTAGCGCTTCACCTGATGTCTTCCACGGAGGCGAACCACAAGCTGTGCCCCATTCCAGCGCTACCTGCCAGTGGACTCCAAATGAAGAATTCAGCCCGGCCGCTTCATCACCTACTCCCAGGCTCTCTCATTCTCTGTCCTCCTACTCGCAGTCGTCCGCAGGATCTATTCTCACCCGATCCGTTTCGGTCGGTTCGACACAAAGCGAGGTCACAACATCAGGAGTCACCGTGTACACGCCGCCAGCAAGCGATGCTCTTCTCCCAGCATTCTCATCAGCGATCAGCAACCCCACGGACTACTTCTCCGCAGTGCACAGCGAGCCGGCGAACCACGACGCAACAACGTCACCCGCACCATCCTCCTCGACTGATGGTGATACTCAGACGGGTTCGACTGCTTCGCCGCAGTTTCACTGTAAGTACGACGGGTGCAATCGCACGTTCAGAAACCAGTATACGTACAGCGTGCACTCTGGCGCGCACATCAAGAAGACGAAGAAACGCTTCGAGTGCCCGACGTGCTGCGAGACATTTTCCCGACGGCACGATATGATGCGGCACGAAGTACGTGTGCATTACTAGGCGCTGACAAGGATACTTATGTGTGCATTCTTTGATGCAGGTGTCGCAGCATGGAAAGGTCCCGGATTGGACATGCGAGCGGTGTCGGCGGTTCCTCTCCAGCAAGACGATGTTCAAAAATCACAAGTGTCCCGCGATACGGAAACCAGGGAACCCGGCTCTTGCAGTCCGAGAGACCACATCTTTCTATTGTTAGTTGGTGGATCTGCACTGTGGCCAAGGAGTGGACATTATTTGATAGTATAGTATTCCTTTCCCTTCCCTTAATTATATTGCAACGCACATAGATTATGTATGGACACAACGTCGATTGCAGCGAATAGCATATGCATTGTTATCAGTTTCAGCATTCGTACGCCGAAATGTGCTGAGCTGGTCTCTAGAACCAGTATGAGCCTCTACGGGGGTCAGACAGCTTCTTTTGATCTCTGTGGATGGTTGGAATCGAGCGGAGGTTCCAGGTTATGGTGGCCTATAAGACCTCGGATCCGAGGTGTTGTACAGAATACCGAGCTTTAATCAATGCGCAATTTCCGGTCGTGTGCGTTCAAGTTGTGGTGATTTGGCTGGTGCAACTAGTCTTCAACGCAGATGGTTGCCCAGGTGATTGCGCGTGTATTGTGAGGACGTTGCGAGCGTTGATGCTAATACCTCGTGATATTTTACGTGAAGGAAAGTCTCTCATCAATATCGGAAGCTTACTTTGGGGTGTATGAACGAGGCCGGCCGTTCCCTCTGTTAATAATAGGTGTAGAATAGGTCACGGTGGTTGCAGTTTTTTTTAAGCGCGTTCCCGATATATTTGTCCTCTTCCTTCGAATTCAAAAATTGTTGAGGCCTGAGGCCTCGAGGACTCAAAATTATCAACTCGTCAGAATGGCATGGGTTGGTTCGAATTGACCTCAGACTTGCTCGTAACCAGTTCTTTGTTTGCAGTTCTTGTCCGCGTGTATATTGCTCTAGTGTCGAGGTTTACGTTAACGAGTGTGGCAAGTGGTATGACGATCCTCTCCCTGTTTCTCACGGTCGTGTTATCTTCCTTCCACGATGTTCACACCATCTTATCGCGCAGCCTTGGGCTTAGACCATTGCAAACGCTCACACCATGTCGGCGCTCCTCGTTGTCGACGTTCAGTACGACTTCATCGACGGTTCCTTGGCAGTCAAGGACTCCGAGGCCATCCTGCCAGTAGTGCACGACCTCCTGGATGACTCAGCGAGATGGGACTTGGTCATAGCAAGTCAAGTGAGTATCCTTAATTAACGAAGGAGAACGCTATGGACATTAATAGATTTATATATAGGATTACCATCCTGCTGGTCATGTATCTTTTGCGTCGGCGCACGATCTCCCAGCGTTTCAGCCGGTTCGGTTACCCCATCCTATCACAAACGAGAACCCCACCAGCGCGGATGAAGGAGAGAGACTTAAGGAAGGAGCGCCAGAAGAGACGATTGTGCAGATGCTTTGGCCAGATCATTGCATACAAGGAACTAAGGTACCTGTTAACGCATTCGATTTCTACCCGCTCGATCAACGATCTGCCCAGGGAGCAGAGTTTGAAGAAGGCGTCCGTACACGGCTAGAAAAGCTGGGCACAAAAGCACGAGTTGTTCAGAAAGTAAGCAGCAAGGTGACCGCGGGGTCGTTCCTAATTTCTGGGACAGGGCTGCCACCCGCACATTGACGGATACTCCGCATTCGCTCTCAATCACTACGTCAAATTCACGGAGCTTCCTCGTCTCCTGTTCTCTAACGGGATACGCAAGGTTACCATCGTGGGTCTGGCCACTGATTACTGCGTGCGCGCTACGGTAGGCCCTCACCTCTGTTACTGCTATATATGTGGCTCACCAGTGGGTAAGGCTATCGACGCACGAAAATTTGATCTTGAAGTGGACATCGTCCGTGCGGGCGTTCGCGGTGTATATGGAGAAAGGGAAGACACTGTTCTCAAAGAACTCGAGAAGTGGGGATGCAAAATAATCTGAGATGCAGCAATGACGGTGCGTTGCATAGTTGTATCTTGTACGTTAGGCCATCGCCACTTCTCTAGTTTATACGTATCTCACTTTATGTAGTTTTCATCGTTTCTGGTGACATGACTATCCCAGGGCGCGCTGATTCTAAACTACCAAGTCGGGTGCCCTAACCCTAAACGTGTAGTGAATTCCGACGTCGGGAATAACTTGAACAATGACGGGGCTACCCCACAATTAAACCTTGTGAAGAGCTCACAAGGTTCCTTTGCTATTGACACGGATGATGGGCCATTTGATACGCTATCTTGAACAAGTTAGGCCCAGTATTATTAGAACGTTGACGTGCTCTACGCACGGCCCGACGCGATAAGACGGCAATATGAGTCACGACGCTGAGCATTGCGCTATCTTCAGTGCAAACCATTCATCTCATTACGTGGAATCGAGGTCTCGCTAGTAAGGCATGGCTACCACTGGGTCTGTAGACCGATCCAATTTGTTCTCGGTTGAAGGACTGGTTGCGGTCGTGACGGGGGGCGGAACAGGTTTGTTTCAATGTACTTGTCCGATGCAGATGAAATGCTAGTGCTAATGGAGATCCATGAGGTAGGTATAGGTCGTATGATTGCGACTGCTCTCGAGAATAACGGAGCTACTGTATATATTGTGGGCCGTCGCGTAGAAGTATTGGAAACGGCGGCGAAGGAGAGTAACGTGGGTCTCCAAGATTCCTATATAATTCTGCGCATAGCTGGCTCACCCAAATATCACGCAGAAATTTGGGAAGATTTTCCCTCTGCAGGGAGATGTGACAAGCAAGGACTCCCTGCAGTCACTAGCCGAGACCATCAAAACTCGCCACGGGTATATCAACCTCCTCGTGAATAATTCCGGAGTTATGTTCAGTCCGCCTGCCCGCTACTCCCTCGGGCCACCGAAAGACATCAAGGATCTCCAGTCGCGGTTGTGGAACTACACCACAGCAGAGCACTTCGCAAAGACGTTCGAGGTGAACTGCACTGCAGTCTATTTCACGACCGTCGCGTTTCTGGAGCTGCTAGACGCGGGGAACCGGCAGGGCGGCATCGCGGGCGTGACGAGCCAGGTCATTACCGTATCGAGTATTGCAGGGCTGAGGAGGGACTCGCAGCAATTCAATATCGCCTACTCGATGAGCAAGGCGGCCGTAACTCATCTGGGCAAGACGTTGGCGAATATCTTGAAGGATCAGAAGATTAGGAGCAATATTATCGCCCCGGGGCTGTATCCATCAGGTCGGTAACAGACCCACTTTATGCGTCGGCTCAGACAGCAGTACTAATCGCAAAGCAGAAATGACAGTAGATATGTGGTCGGAAGAGCTGGTAACGAAGGGCATCCCCTTACAACGAGGAGGAGATAACCAGGATATGGGTGGCCTGGCGTTGTTCCTGGCGAGTAGAGCCGGCGCCTATGTCAACGGCACGTTGCACATCAGTGACGGAGGCAGGATCGGCCTGTTCTCGTCCACGTATTGAGGATGGGATCATATTTACCAGTCCCGCCGAACTCCAAAGAAATCTGGTACATTGACTGATGCGAGGTGTATATATGCCGTATCTACCATGTCTCGTCGTCTCGGCTTGCTATCGAGCTGGTGTTGCTTCCTAAATAATGGCCTGTACTTGGCTGTTCAGGTCGTTGCTGACGGTACTGTGAAAGCGACCGTCCCGGGTTTGAGATTGGCGAAAGCATCTTCATAGTCTTATCCTTGGTGCGCGCGCGTATGTGGGAAGCGATATATTGGCGGGGCCCTTATTGTGGCTGGATGGCATCGACCATAATCTTCATCCACCTCGGTGCATACGACTTTCCATCAGACATACCAATTCCATTGATCAACCGAAGTGGATCCATATCTTGTGGTCATGGAGACGATTCCAAGTATAATGGGCTTGTAATGGCGGATCCGTCACAGATAGCACGGCTGGACGCATAGCAGAATCGGCTGACCTTTGTAATCTGAGCGCCTCTTCGGCGATATCAGTAAATACACAAATATAATTACAAGGGAACGGAAGCATTTGCTGGTCTGCCGAGCGGCACATGTCGCAAATATTCTTCCATGTATTCTTTGCCGTAGCATAGGCCGAGGAGCATTGCTATTATAGATGCATAGTCGTGCCAGATATGCACCTTTATGCTTGAGGTCGTCAGGGCGAAGCCGACGGGTTTGGCAGTTAAAAGACAAGTTAGGCCGCTGCGGTCGGCGACCGGGGCGAGCGGAAATATATCGCTTGTAGGCAATCTCCGGACCCGTTCTTGGCGGCACCTGCAAACCGCCGGCAGCGGCCTGTATGGCATGCTGGAGAAATCCTGAATCAGCCCCTCTTCGCAGTGCTCTGCTATGCCGCCCGATACGACCAGGGTGACCTCGACCCGCAATGCCAGGAAGGTCGTCCTCAGCGAGGAGGAGTTGACGGTCAGGAGGGCGCGTGGTGAGATCTCCTGCGCGGAATGCCGAAGGTTCCTTGTCTTTTCGCGCCGTCCTCGACGGTATCTAACTAGTCTTTGTCAAGGCTCAAGCTGAAGTGCGACAAGAAACTGCCATGTAGTTCATGCGAACGACGAGGGTGTCCGAACATTTGTCCAAATGGTGCGTAAGTCGCGGGTCTGTTGCCACAGTCAGTTACTAACGATACTGAGGTAGGCACACTGGCTGCGGGGCAAGGATCGAGGTAGCTTGTCCTAATGATCGCTTTCTGGCCAAGGATTTTAATTCTGTCTAGGTTCATCCTATCAGACACGCGGGACCTACATCGGAAAATCACCGAGATGTCACAAAGAATACGACAATTAGAAGACGCTCTTGCGGTATTCCAAGCAAGCATCTCCGGCGAAAGGCACCCTCTATTGTCAGAAGACCTGCTTGTCATCAAATTCTGGCCAGAAGTACGTTCAGAACGTGAAGAAAGCTCGACACTGCGCCATGTAGGCCCCTCGGGATCCCTTGATGCGTTCGGGACACTCTCAGTGGGAGAGAAAGGTGAAGCAAAATACTTCGGGCGGTCTGCTGGGTCTGAAGCCCTTCTCTTAGTATGTCGATTGTATGCGCTAGTCTACATGATCATTGGCTCATTCATATATGCGTTTGTGCTGCAGGCAGGTGCCGAGTTGGAGGGTGCCCCACCACGAATGGACGAATCATTGAACATGAACGATGAACTACAACACCTTCTTGGACGCTACCCTATGGACTTCTTGGGCAAGTCGAACAACGACCTACTCGAGCTCGTGTGGAACGAGCTGCCGCCACAAACACGTACGTCCTTGCAACATCTCTCGCGCGTACTCACCTAGTTTACGATGTTTCTTCCTCTCAGGCGCCTGGTCACTGTGCGAGGCCTACTTCGAGCACGCGTCCTGGTTCTATAACGCCTGCACAAGGGACGAGATCGTGAATGATGTCATGGCCCCCGTCTACAAGATCGTGAAAGACCGAACACGGCCCGAGTTCAACCCTCGGGATCTCACATCTGTCGGCCCCCATGCGATAGCAGTGCTGTACTTCGTGTTTGCAATTGGGGCGCTGATGGACTTGACTCTACCTGCATACAACTCAGAGGCTGAGAAATACTTCCGTCTGGGCCGTGCGGTACTGACTTTGCGCTCCATTGTCGATTCGCCGGCTATCGAGACTGTACAAGCGATTGGCTTGATGGGCGCTTATCATGGTCTTGATGGACAGCGCTACACAATGGATAGCTCCTGGTCTCTCTGTGCCCTCAGTTCAAAATTGGCGCAAAGCGTGCGTAGTCTCCATTTTACCGTGCTACTTTTTGATGCCAATCAATATTTCTTTAGTTAGGGCTGCGTATGTTTTCTTGTCTTACCTCTATTTTAGAGTACTTACTGAGAAGTCCTAGATCGTGATTGCGCACGGTGGGGGTTAGATGCCAAAACTGTCCAACGGAGAAGAACAGTTTTCTGGGCTATATTCACTGGCGATGTTATGCTAGTAAGATCTCAATCCATATACATATGATGTGTATCTTAAATTTATGATCCTTTCAGAGTATAAATCTAGGTCGTCCCCTATCGACCCCTCTATCACATATCGATTGCGAATTCCCAAGTGACGAGGAGCAGACCATCAATGAAGACGGCGAAGTTGAACCAGGCTGTACGTTGCTCATTCCTCCGCGCCTCATTGTACCATACTAGAACTAATTACCTATCTGCCACAGATCGCGCATGGAGGTTGACGGTCATCAAAGAACTAATCGCGCCTATATGTGAACGCATGCTCGTTGCCGAGCCCCCGAGTTACGAAGTGGCGCTGGAGCTGGACGAGAAGGTCCGCAAGACCCCTGTGCCGATGTCGTTTAAGCTGTTTTTAGGCCCCGAGGATGAAGACCGACCATCGCTGATTGTGAGAGCCTATTTACTATCACAGTATCGCATGAACGGTTGGTACTTTCTTCCTCATAACGAATTGGTCGGGAAGTTGAGGGTTGGTCACAATAGCCATGCTCTTGATTCATCGAAGCTTTTTGTAAGTCATGGTTCCCTCCATCCAGCGGGTTAATATGTTGATTGGTGTAATTCTTGAAGTGCACAAGCATTACTAGACCATCCACTAAACCCATTCCGAAGCCCTTACGCTCCCTCGTACTTAGCTGCCTATCGCTGTGCATCAGTGGTAATCAAGTCTAGTATCCATTTCTTTGACCGGTGCCCTAGCTTGATCGTTCGATTCTCGTCATTCTGGTCGCACGCGTTCTCTGCTGCTGTGAGATACCTGTCTTGTTTTGTTTACGCTGACTAATTCTGGATACAGCTCATCATGGGCTTTGTTGTCACCCGCACTCCAGCGTCGAACATTGCTAGCACGGCCTTCATGGAACTGAACGCGGCGATTGACCTGTTCCAGAAGGCTGCCATAGACAACTACCGCGCGAGACGGGCACTGGTGAGACTGATTTATGCTTAGTCAATTAATCAACTTAATTCCTCGTAGCTGGTACTGCGGAAGCTGAAGGCGAGAGCTGATCGGGTCTACTCTCATACTGGGTCGAGCAGCCGGCCTCAGGACAAAGACCACGACTCGGGTACCGACACGGATGCAGGTCCAGACGAGTTGGCCGTCTTTGGAGGGAAGACAAGTTCCCTGCCGACCAAGCTATTGGCAAAGGCCTGGTCAAGCCCGCCGAATTGCCATGACACGGGCGTGTCGCACACGCCGTCGTCAAGCCGGATGGATACTATCCCCACACCTCCATCAGAAGGATCGGGCATGTGGCCGAGCCCAGTAGAGATTCATCAACCCCACCCACAGCAGCAGTCGATTGGGGGGCAGATACCACCGCTGCAGTGGTCTGATCTCGCCTTCCCGTCCGAGTCGCAAGCGCAAGAGGGCATGCAGGTTCCGTCTCCAGGCGCATATCTGGCTGCGTCGCAATCGGGTCTCTTCTCCACATCGTCGAGTGTCCCCAGTCCACAGCAACAGGCGCAGCAAGATTATTACTACGGTGCTACTGCAGCACCCGCACCGCAGGACTTGTCTTACATGGGTCTGGTTCCGGAAGGATCGGGCGTCGACAGCCAGTGGATGTCGCTACTTCGTGAGTCCGGTCTTTTGGAGCCAGGGTACGAAGGGATGCGTTACGGTCAACAATCTTCGTAATAATTATCTTGGATTCGGTTTCTTGACTGTCTTGCTTGCTTTCAACGGACGACGTTCATACTGGATTTAAAAGGCATTGTGTAGCATACTAACTTCTGTACAACAACGACATCACCAGAAGGATGACCTAGACATTCGAGGGAGCAGCCTCAAGCATCTGTCTCAAGCCTGAACGTGAACTACAACCTGCAATCCCGCCCGACGTTACCTTCAAATTTAGTCAAATCTTTCTCGCCATAACCGCAATACGCTAGTCCTCGCAGATTCCAACTAGAGTCCGCAGGTTGAATGCCACCGCTTTCGTCGATCGCTCTGCACCAGACTCGTTCCGGCGTGATCCCCGACGAAACGTCGATAAGCACTTCCCAGAGGGTCCAGCTCCATCGACCCTCCTGATAAGTTATACCGGCCTTGTGCCACGTCCGGCCACAGTCCGCGGTTACTTCGACAGTCTTCACTTGACCGCCCGATCCTTTCATTGCATAGCCCTTCACGAAGAGCGACGGCGTAGGAGCACTACAATGAGATACGCTGGCGACAACTGAATTCAGTGGGTTGAATTGTAGAGGTTTTGTCTTTGACCACCAGCATCCGGAATGAGCTTGGTCGCGCGTTGCAACCTAATATGACGTTTAGATCCCACTCGCACATATGTGCTTAAATACCGGTACTGACCTCTTCGGGTAGAACCTTGTAATCTCGTTTATGATAGAAATTATCAGGCTCGCGATCGGACACTATGATGCTATCCACCCATTTTACCCATCGAACGCCAGTGTATCCGGGGACGACGATACGGAATGGGTACCCGTGCTCTGGGGTCAATGGATGTCCATTCATCTGACCAATAGAGCTGAACATTCAATTGGTGCCAGAACCACTAGCTTGCGGCGTTACCTCGTATGCCAGGATAACGTCACCGTCCTCGTCCATCGCCTTGTCCAACGGGATGGATGTCCCAAACCAGTTGTCATCCGAGCACGCCGCGACGTGGGAGCCCATGCACAGGTCCAGCGGGCGGTCATCTGGGGGATGAACACCGGCAGCGAGGAGCAGCTGACGCATGGATATGCCTGCCCACTTGACATTGCAGATGACGCCCTCGTTCCACTTCACGCCATCAACATTCCTCTCTTTGCGTTCTCCCATGACTTTCCGCCTGTTCCCTGCACACTGCAGAGCGAATTGGTGAGTGGCCCATCACACGCCGATGCCACGTACCTGCAGCGCGGCGACGACTTCAATGCGAGGGAAGATCCGCTTCAGCTCATCAAGTCGAAACTGTAGTGCATTCTGGACTAAGCCGCCGACGGACACAGTAAAGGTAGCAGCATCCAGTGACTGGATGGGGGCTAGACGGGGCATATAACACCATACTGAAGGTTACATGAGATCACACGCACAGTGATTACGACAGTAGATGAGTTCATCTGGCGTATATGGCTGAGCCACGAGAGCAGCAGTATCAGGCTCCGCATTGTACGGCTGCTCCTGCAAGACAATGAGGCGGTTAGACGGGGATGTTTGGGTAGAGGGATCCATGATTGCGCACCGATACATAGACTGTATAGTATTTAACTCATAGTGGAGCTTTCCGAATGAATATGAGCCACCGCGTTCCCGCTCCGTACAGGGGAGGCGGACTTCTTCTCCCGCCCAGGACTACGTCTCACGTCAAGATGCAGGGTCGCCATGTCGTACAAGTCAGTGAACAAGGTTTGTTACGGCTTGACCGCCCAAGACGTGCCAGTCGTCCGCGACGAAGTTCGGATGCAAGTCGACTATGAATGCTCGGTAAACGCCACAACATGCCACAAACTCTTCTCGCGAAAGGCTCTGTTGTCCAAGCGATTCATTCCTCGCTCATGCTAGTCGAGGATCGTCTTCTGCAGCCTCTACCGGCTCTATACTTTCTTATCAGGACCAGCATTGCATGCTGCGCCGTCTTTCGAGAACTTTTTCAACGAGTTCGTAGCTCAGTCGTAGGGTCCTGGACTGCAATAATAGTACAATAATAGCTGCAATTCCGAATTGTCAACAGCTGACGTCGCCATATCGAGCTGGACGAGCTCTATACTTAGCCTGTGGTCTCACTGGACATCTAGCGCTCGGTCAACGAGGCACTTATCTTTCCGATACAGTCGGTACGATGGGGAACAACTTCGGGCGCAGCTTCACAGATGACAGTCGTGCGTGTAGAAGAAGTATGCAAAGCGAGTGCATTCAGATGTTCTATCTGAACCAGTGATACACGAGGGAGTGCTACATGCTAAAATGAACGAAACGAATAAATATAAATGCAAGTTTCTGGAAAGCGAACGATGTGGAATCGTGTAAGTCATGACGGAGTAGTTTCAAACATCTACCCTTAATCGAACTTAAAGAACCGGGAGTGTTTGGCTGGGACGTTAGTCTGGACCACCGGGACAACAACCTTCATTGGCTCTGGAGTGGACTTGGTCCTTGAGAAGGCAGTGGTGGTGAGCATCGAGTACGCAGCCGCCTTCACGGATCCGGCCTTAGCTGCAACGCTCGCGCAAGGTCCATCGTCGTCCCAGGCGCCAGACTCTCCTAATCATTTATGGTTCATCTATGTCCGCGGAGATAGCAGCCAGCATCAAACGCACCTCCTGGGGTTTCGGCGTAGTTCCATTGATTCGCGGTCCACAGGTCACCGTCGTACAAGACTTGGTCGCCAGAGGTGTACGCAACGTTAGCAACCCAGGCAGCCACAGATCCGCAGCTGCCCGTAGAGGCCGTGGTAGTGGAGGTGGCCGAAGTGGGGGTAGTGGAGGTAGAGGTGGGAGTGGTGGATGTGGGAGCCGTGGTCGTGGTGCTGGTGGAACTTACAGTGCTCGTCGGCGCGGCGGTTCCACCAGTAAGGTAGCTCTTGATACCTTCGTCAAAGCGGCCGTTGGCTATATAATTTAAGAATAAACGAGTATGACTTTATGACGAGTAGTAGGACGCACCGTAAGCCTGAGAGGCATCCCAGAGCATGATACCTCCAAAAGACGAGTAATTCGCCTTCGTAGCTTGGGCAATGCTGCCGAGGGTTGCGACATCTACATACCCGGAGCCCGCGGCAGTGGAAGATGCAGGAGCACCGATGTAGACCTTAACATTGGGGTTGGGAGAAGTGTTCTTCGCCCAATTGTCCCTAGATAATATAATGTTCAGAGTACAACCAATACCTGCCGCAAGGATGTTTCTTCACCATGTACCAAAATTCCAGTCCTAAATATGAATAGTTAGCTTACTCCAAAAGTATTGCGAGTGGACAGTTCACGTTACTATCGTCGTAGTTCTGCAGACCGCAGTAGTTGTTGTAGAACTGGACGTAGATCGCGTCGAAGCCCTCGGCGTTGATGATGCTGCCTAAGTAGGCGTCTGGGAATGGGCATTGCGGGGCGCCAGTGATGTAGTATCTACCAGAGTTTATCAGCCCATGCCAAACTGAGGGGGGTACGGCCTTACGTCTTGGAGCCACTGTTCATCAGAGAACGCAGTGTGCTCACGAAGGTTGTGTAATACGACGTGCTGCCACCCTCGATATCGAGGTCGATACTGTGCACGCCATACTTCAGAGAGTAAATGATGCAAAATTTAAAAACCATCTACCCGTCCAAAACAGCGCTACCGAAAGGTCTGGTAGAACTGGAACCGCCCAAGAGTAAATCCCAGATCGTTTGGGCAAACGCAGATGCCTGCGAGTCATTCGAAAAGGTGTTCGACCCGGTCGCACCACCAAGACTCATGGTGACAATTTTCCCCTTGGACTGGCATGTCTCGATATCGGAGGCTAAGAAGGAACAGTCGGGCAGCTGGGTACCAGGAAAGACTGCGTCGTCGTTGACGTTGCAGATCTATTTCTATAATGTGAGCATTAGGGCGAGAGATGATATAGGTGTATACTTACGTTGGCTAGATCCAAGGACGGCTCGCCGCCGGTACCGAAGAAGACGTCCAAGAACGCCATTGGGATGGCGTCAATGGTGTCATCCTGGAGAGAATATTCAGCGAAGCCTTTCAATGCTGCGAGATATATATGTTTACCTGACAATAGTAGGATAAGTTCTGCTGCCAGTTGGCAGTATCGCTACTGTGTGTGGCACCGTAGCTGTTTTGACCCCAATAACTGATACCCAATGATGTAAGTCAAGGTTCTTCTGATAATGAGACCAGAGCACTCACACAGCCAACTATATGCGCCAATTACAAGAAGCAGTTAATGCCAAGCCAGAACAGATTCAGAACACGCACGTTATCAGTGGCCGAGTTGGTGAAGGCCAACGCTTCGGAAGCACCGAAGATTAAGAGGGCGGAGGCAATCGGGAGTACCGAGGAGATCATGACGACAATCTATGCCAATCCGCTCGTCGGAGGGAAGGGGGGAACACACTCGAGGGAGTTGACCTGGCTTTTACCAAGCCGCCCCGCGTCGCCTTTATATATGGTCCGGATGCCCCTTCGATCCGAGAAAAAGTGATATTGCAAGCGTTGGGCTTCGGAGCGTAGTCCCATCGATAGTGACCGTCGGCCTATGTGACTGCTTCTCCAATAATACAACAAACGCTGCAGCAGAGCGCACCGAGACGCTCCCATGCAGTGATGTGGGCGCCGGCAACCGGAATGATTATTCTCGGACAGTTATCGCATGGTCCTGTTGAACGGAGGTAAGCGTACATATGCGTTAAGCTGCTGCGTTGGTCTTGAGGGACGTCATCAGGTCGGTGGTCCGAAACCAATATGCCGATCCATCGCTTGCGAGCATGCGTATCTTTCAAGACGAATCAGGGTAGGTATGCTTATCGCAATGAGACGAAGAAGCTAAGAAGCACATCTAAGTATACTGTGGCAGGAACAGTGAGGGGAACACACCTTATGGATCTGTCGGACGACCACTTCATAAGCCTGTTTTGGGAAGGCTCAGGTATCCTGGTCATCCATTGTCAGGGATGAAGACGGCTACCAGGTTTCTCAAGACAATGTAGGGGTAGCCAGATTGCGGATGCGAATTCCGTCTTTTTCGATCCTCGGGATATCGTGAACAGCTAGGTTGTCATCTTTCAACGGCAAACGACCAGTGGGAGCCACAAGGTTGCTGCGCAGCAGTTCTGGAGGTCAACAACTCATGACCGAGCAACCGAGGCCATCATCTGCATCATGCATGCCATATGGATTGCTCAAACTCCAAGAGATCCGCTAATAGGCCGATTGCTGCCATTATTGTACATATGAACATCCCATAGATACCATCCATTTCCATAATCAGGAGTAGCACGAGGAGGGTAAGCAGCGTAGGTCGTGAGTCGAGAAGGGCCGGCATCAATGCTTTCTTGCATCCAGCGAGATAACAAGAATAGGAGTTCATTCAGCCGATTTCATTTCTCGCAGACCTGGTTTGCTGCCGAGGTCGAAGAAATCTTCGACGACGGTGAGGAACGACAACAAAATGGAAGAAGTCCATAGATGAACTAGAGAGATCAATTAATTGCATGGCAAGTTTATCATGACATTTAGGCGCCATGCCGCCACCGCGAGGCTGACTGGCCGCCTTCTTCTCTCAGACTTCGACTACTTGCCTACGAAATTTCTTGCATCTAGCTTAACTCCTTGTGCGAGTCCGAAGCGATACAAAGGGCATGGAAGGGATCTTGTGACTGACCCTGAGGAGTATTTGAAACGGTCACCAAGGGCTTGAGCTTTTCCCCTGTGCTCCACAGCATGTTCAGCCCACGGTGACAGTTTCGACTCATCAAGTGAATTGTCGCTATTCATGATGCATAGAGTCCCTGGAAGCACGCTTGGTCGTCGATACGGAGCTCCCGCTTGCATTATTCATGCCTCTTCCGTGAGCTAGGTCGCGGATGCAGTGTCGGTCTCTTCTCATGCGAACGCTTTAGACTGCGTTCAGTCTCCGTTTCTCGCTCTTTACTGAGCTCTCGATATTTCGAATCGTGCAGAACTGGTTCTCTTACTATTCCTTGCCACGATCCATTGCCCACGATTCACTCCTGTACTCCCGGAACTGGGCCTTGTGGGCTGCCATCTGTATCAATTCTACCTGCAAATACTTGTATTGCGATGATCCCGGCTGTCACCGATGCAACAAGCTCACAAGGACTTTGTCTGACGTCCGAAGGCGACCAGCTGGTCATCATCTGGCAGATCTTGTCAGGGAAATCCGAGAACGAGGCTACTCACCTATCGGAGTACTTTTAGTTCTCTCTCAGTTTCGAGTACATTGAGAAGTATCACATTCGACGAGTCTAGTTATCTGTCCGTCGCTGCCTTAGGGAGAATGTAACGGGCAGTCATGGAGATCCAAATGGGAGACAAAATGGTTTAGTGTATGCAGCGAAAAATACAGAAAACGTGATGCGCATTCAACAAATAATTGTCCACGATGAATAGTCAAACAACAGGCATTACAGAGTATTTGTACATTATTCATGGGATGATGCACTAACGAAACAAAGTCCAAGAAGTCCGTCCGTCTGAGAGTCCCATGAAACAGCGAAGATAACAGCAAACGAAAGTATACGAGCATTAGGCCAGCTCACGCTCAATAGCAGCATTAATCACTCCCTTCCTTGCAGTCAAATCGACTCCGAATTGCTCCTCCAACCTCCTCCGTATCTCCCTCTTCGTGATCGTATTAAGATCCGCGCCCTTCAGGATGTTCTGCACAGCTCGCTCCAGCTCGGCGTCTGACGGCGAGCCAACAATAGCCTGCATGTCGAGCTGCGATGGCAAGTCGAAGTTGAGGTGGCTGGAGACAGCCCTAGACGGCACGGGCTGATGGAGCACGCTGCTAACCTCACTCATCGGACGCATCTGGCTCATCGGGCGGACTTCGTTCAATGAGCGGACCTCACTCATAGGATGAGAGGGTGTATTGCGGCCCGAGCGGTAACTGGGAGGTCCGAAAGGTGTCATGACGGGGGGCGTGTCAGCTTTGGGCTCATAGTAGGTCTCTGCACCGTATAGCGAAGGGCCCCGAGACTCGTAGTTTGGTCGTTCCAGCTTGCTTGGTGGCACCCAGGATCCGATACTGTGATTCGACTCATTGTCCCACAGCTCGTTTTCCTGAGGAGTGCCGTGTCAGTCTGTAGGATCACGAAATAGATGATAACGCTCACGTATTCTTCCCATGACTTGAGTGGAATAGACTTCGGGTCGAACTTGCCCTCGTCCTAAATATGCCATCAGTACCGCCTCGCGTGACAGATAGAAAACAGCGCACATGGACAATTAGCTTCTTGCCCTGCTCACCAAGGACAATACGAGTTTGACCCCAAGAGAAGTCGTCCATCTTCCAGAACGAATACAATGGGAGGAATAATGAAAAGGCAGGAATGCCAAGGAGATAGAACACCATCCAGCCGACCATGTCCCATTTGCGTCGAACCACGAACACAAGTGCCTGCAAGCCGTACACGGCAGCGATCATAACGATAGACACCGTCGTGATGCTCTGCGCTTTACCTACAGCCAGATATATAAGGTACCCGATCTGTAAGCGAGTATCAGCTTGAGGTGGTCAGCTAAGATGCCAAGGTACTCACGTATGCCACAGTGACTGGCGCGATGATGGTTGAGACCAAGTCGATCAAGACAACAAATCTCATCGAGAAACAACAGAAACCGCAGAGCTGATCCAAGAACACAAGTTCCCCAAGGTTATGAACAGTTGAGTTGATCCAACGCCGACGCTGCGACAGCAAGATTTTCCAGTCGTCGGGTGCGACCGTATACGCATGAGCATCCCGAACGAACTGCGTCTTCATGAAAGGGAAGTGCTTGAGCAGAAGGGTCGTCAGGTAACGATCTTCACCCAAGTGCAGTAGGTTCTTCATATGTAGCGTATCAACCCGGTTCTGGGAATAATCTTGGATCATCTGGTTGGATATGAGGAGAGGCTTCTTTGTATCCGCTGTGCGTAGACGGTAGAGGGTGAAACAACCTGGTAAACAAGTGACAGACCCGAATAGACTCTCGAAGGCTTTCGTCATGTGATGCGAGATGAAGTATTCGTATACCTTCAGAACGCGATGAGCGAAAGATTGATGAGGAGTTAGAAGTTTACTCACTTGCATCATGGTGATGAGCGACTGCTTCGCATTCGCCAACGACGTCTCGCCACAAACACCTAGCAGCTTCTTGTCTCGAACCATCCTGTGGACGCAGTTGGGCCTATAAGATATACCAGAATTGACATAATTGAACTCACGCTGATACCAGACGATTGAGGGATAAAGGATCCACTGTTGTGTCTGCATCCACCATGAACAAGTACTCATAGAAGCTTGGATTGACTCCAATGACGTTCTTGATTTGGTGATACATCTCCAGCTCCATGGGACTCATGGGTGAACTGAAGTGGATCTACGAGAAGCTCATAAGCGCGGAATATGAGCAAGCTATGTACGATGCAGTTACCTTGTTCAAGAACCGCATCAAGAGCATTTGAGAGTCTCGCTTTCCACGGTTGCCCGGTCTCGAGCGTTCATTAGGCTTGCCAACTTTTACAAGGACAAGATATGGGACGACGTGGCCGCTTGTCTCGTATAATCCAGAATATACCTTGCCCATGTTGTGCTGCTTTGCTCCTTCTCCGAGGGATAGGAAACTCAATGGCTCGGGGTCTTGGTCGGGGTCCGCACCTAGAATATCCAAGACTATACGAGGAGTCGGTCTGTCGTTGCCGGACCCAACGATCATACCGTCACAGAGGATGACGAGTAGTTTCCGCTTGTCATCGTACTTCATCCTCGCAAGCGAGTCAATCGTCTTCCTGAGCGACTGTTCACCTTCCGTGTAGCAAGTGACCTGACACATCACGAACTTATCGTGGTCCTCAGGAGCCCGGACCGCACTGAGATTGATGGATGCTATGAACTTAAAGCCAATGACACTGACCATAATTATAGAGAGAGACAAGAGGATGTAGGTCGAAAAGAGACACTGAGCGGACTCCCGGTTGTCGACCTTGCCAACCAAGAAGAGATTCCTGAGGCAAGTCCTCTGCCACTGCAAAACAGTGGAATCGATGTTAAGGCCGTTGAGTTGATTGGTGATATCACCCCCGGCTTCCGTTTTGAACAGATCGACAACGGATGGGTGCATGAATTGGGTATCCATCCCGCCAGGAGATTGCGTCCCAGCGGGTGTCTTAATATACGGAGGGGTGTTGATATAGGACGTAAGGTCGTAGACCAGACCGTTGTAGATAGCAACCGACTTCGACGACGTGGCCATGCTCCGAATTTCTTTCGGAGTATAACCCACGAAGCCAACCCGGTTGTTCCAACGCATTTCAGTCATGACTTCGAAATACCAATCAGGACGAGAGTCGTTGGTGAATGCACGGAAGTCATGATATTGGGCGTTAGGATCGGTATCGTTGGACGAATCCAGCACAACATAGGGGCTGACATTGCCAGTCACGCCATTGCAAAGAGCGCTGACCTAAACGAGACATAAGCCGTGGATATGACACCCTGTTAATGAGACCTACCTGGACAGGGAATATGTTGTCCGCAGCCGTGCCTCCATAGTTGAGGATACTCTTAGCCGGCACCACACTAACAGCCCGTTCATGGGCTGCAGCGATCTCGGTCAAATCGAAGACTTCACCTCTGATAGAAGTGAAAACATTATTAGGGTTGGTTTTGACATTGTGCGATGCGAGTTCACTGGTGCTATAAACGTGCTCCGTGGGGCAAATGAGGTCGCCAAGCGCAATGATAACGAAGAGCGTGCAACCGCAGATAAACCAGATGATGATGTTGATAGCTAGTTTTTCTCGCCAGGCTTGACGGACATCGGGACGTTTCATCCGTCCAAACCACGACAGGAACGGCGTGGGTACCCACCAGGTAAGTAACCAACACAATGCCACCCATCTGCGACGCGCCGAAGTCTCCTGGAGATCCTCTACTGTTTCGCCGTCCACGATCGCAGCGTTTGGGCCATCGTTACCCAGTAACGCCTTGGTGTCGCCATTTTGGAACATATTGCGGGAAGGTGCGTACGACTCTGTACCGATCTCGGATGCAGGATACCCTTGATGACTTGTAAGTCTGCTCCGTCCATCAAAGTCATCACTGCGAAGGGACTTCCGTTCATCAGAGTCTTCGTCCCCGTATTCAGTGTTACGGTAAGGCAGTACGGGAGGCCGGAGTGCCTGACTCGATTGACCGAAGGGATCTCTAAAGGGACTCTCAGACGTCTCTTCTATGGGTGAGGGCCCTTCACTGAGATACGGAGCGTAAAGATCCTCTGTACCGCCTGGGCGGAGGCCTGTGTCAATCTCAGCGTCCCTCGAGCGGTTCCACTTTTGTTCGTCATCGTTCGTCGAACGCAGGTAGTCCTCCAGTCTATGAAAAGCGGCTTGCGAAAGGTACGCCTAACCGATAGGTTAGACAAAACACAACTAGCTGTAAATACAACCAACCTTATGATGACCTATGACGATATCCTTGCTTCGAAGATCCAGAGTAGTCCGAGTTTGCTCTACGCGTTCACGAGGCTCCCCTTCCACAATGTCCAGCCTATCCAGCGGATCTCGATACCGCTGTACAAATTCATCCATGGTCACGCTCACTTCAAAGGTATAACTTAACCTCTGAGATATCTCTGGCAATCCCAAGCTCTTTACTTGGCTCTTGACTGCACGTCCCTCGAATTGGTTCGGGAGTTGTGAATCATTGGGATTTATGCACAAAATGTGCCATGGTTGGGCTTCCGATAACGTCTCGAAAAGTGTGTCCAATGCACCACGGAATTCACCCGCGACACACGCAGCGCCACTACTAGGCGAATCTAGATCGTCTTTCTCGAGATCATGGTCTTTTGTCTCTCTGAGAGATCCAGACCGAAGATTCCCAACATTCTTGCGACGCGTCGATGGAGCTCGCATAGGTTTGACGGGTTGTTGCGCTGCTACGATGGTGCCCTGACCGCGCGGATCAGCTTGCACCGCCATAGACTTAGAAGAAAACAAGCCCTTGATGAACGGATTCGCCGAGCCGGTGCTATCCGTGCCTCCGTTTCTACCAGACCCGGCATGCGAACCACATAGTAGAGACACGAAGTCTGGGTTCACAGCGTCGAGATTACGCTCCAAGAATCCTTCCGTGGAATATGTAACCGGTCCGCTATAATGCTGAATCGTGAAGGTAGGGAAGCCGTAGCTGTCCATAGCTCCCGGTTTGAAGGACCCGTGGTTCGCCCAACGCTTACCGAATGCCTCGGCCATGGTGTGATCCGTCTTCTTCGGCACCCTGGAGGCCTGGTCATCCATTATATGAATGAGACCGCCTGGCTTGGTCTGGATCAAGCGCAAGCATTCCGAATTGTCGTAGTAAGGCACCTGGGGAATCAGATCTGAGAGGCCCTCCGACTGATATTCCTCGACATCGTTCTCAAATATACGCTTCATCATGAAGTGATGTAAGCGTTCATTGGCATAGTTGATGCAGAACTGGTCGAGGGAGTTCGGTCGGCTGGTCATGTTTTGCGGCCCAGGGAGATCCAGCAGTGCAATAAAGGTAGCGAAGTCATCACGGCAAAGCTTCTTGTTAACATACTCGTTCAACCACGTGAATAGCAACGAGTACAGTGTCTTCGCCAAGTCGTCTCGGTTGTCGGACGCACCGTCGGGATCTAAGAATACAGTGCAAAGCTCCTTCCTCACAAGCCTCGTCTTGTACGAAAGCGCGGCCTCGAGCGCCGGGGGACGAACTCCTAAGAAGTCAGCTACAATCCCTAATAAGTCCACATTTCGTACGACCGCAGCATCCTCGTTCCGGTGACGATCGACGGTGAAGTCCAGGTTGCCGAGATGGACGATGGCAGCAACGAGCTGGAAGATTTGCGCTACCTGCCTCTTAGAGAAGCCGGCATTCTTCATCGCCATCTTCAATTGCTCGAACCGAACACCGTCATCCTTCCGCCGCATGGGATTGCGGCTTGATGCAGCACTGCTCTGGCCGAGGTAGCGATATGGCACCTTCTCGTCTAGTTGCAGATGCTGGCGCTCCTCCTGTGACACTCCTGCAAGAAGGTAGTAGAAGACATGGAAGTTGCGTTCCCCCGATGGAACACGAGCCACGCGGCTGCGTTCGAGATAATAGTCCAGGGTCTTGGCGCCGCAGACTCGACCCTTCTCCGTGAACTGAAGCTCCGTATACTTCCCGAAGCGAGATGCATTCGAATTCTGGAGAGTGCTAGCATTACCGAATGACTCGAGGATGAACTCTGATGCAGGGAGCTGGTCAACTAGCTTCGCGCCTCTCTTGCCTGGGCCATTGATGCTCAGCTCAAGTAGTATCTTGATAGATAGCCTACGACTCTCCGACTTCCCACTCCCAGTTTCACCACTAGAAAGATCATCAGGACCCTGCCAACGAATGCGTAGACTATTTAACTTGCCTCAATAAAATGCACTGATCTTGTGTCGTCCTCCGCATATGATAGTATGCATTGGTGGCCAGCTGAAACACATGGGGTGGCAGAGGAATCTTCGACTGTGACGTATCCCTGTACTCGGCGATGTAGTTTTGCAAGACTGAATCGGCATTGCTTGATACGTATTTGTGGGGACTGACCGCAATGACAGCGGAACTGCCAATATTCGTGTAGATGATGTCGGACATGAACCTTTCTCGTAGGCATGACACGATGAGGTTGTCCGAGAGCGAGATGAGTGTGACGAGGTCGGACACAGATTCCAGCGGCCTCCGCTCATGATCTAGATACCGAGAACCCCTCTGGGGAGTACTGTCGGTATTGAACGACATGGTGGGGTAAAGACGTCGACTAGCAAAGCCGACGGTGAGATGAGAGTACTCACAGACACAGACACGAGTACAATGAGAGGTGCAGCTGCTCCGACGACCAGTGCTTTCCCACCCAAGAATAGAGTTCTGAGAAGATTATATTTATCTTCACGCCCGGGTGTGTGAGTATCAGCTGCTGCGCTCAATCGAGGCCGGGGGAATGACAAAGACTAATTTGCGTTAGCCATGAAACTAGACTCATCGATGACTCAATACAGTTAGGATGGGATAGCTGGACATACACAGACAGAAGAGGAACGATATTGGATAGATCAGAAATTTGCACTGACCAGGTCCCTACCCATGACACCCAACATCAGGCGAGATGAGATACTTTTCTTGGGTGATGCGGCTGTCCGCCAGTAGGTAACCCAGTGAGAATAAGGTCTCTAGTGAAGAAATAGTCCACTCACTTCTCCGAAGTCCGCCTATCATGGAACATAGCAGGGCTGAACGTCAAACCACACCTTACACGTCACCCTGGTGTAACTCATGTACATACGCTTAACTATGTGCATATCGAAACGATCTCCAAAGAGTCTCGTATCGCAAACAGACAAAGAAACCGTCTATGACCAGTCGAGACCGCACAGGTTATTGTCAGCGTCAGCGTCAAACAAGCACGGGTCCCGGGCCGTCCGGAGTACTGCTGGCGGCACAGCCACCACGTGGCGAGTCTACATCTTTCTCGTCGGCGAGGAACGGATTGCTCGCCTTTGACAACAATGTGTCTCGGTCGACGAAGGGATCATGCGGCGCAGTCTGCTTGCTAAGATGACTGAGAGTGCGAGCAGTCTACGTTGTCCGCTTAGGCGGACAGTTGAACGAATGGTTGGCACTATTGCGGACGGAAGGATCAGCGCTGAACTTGAGAGTCGCTCCTCAACACCCAAGCTACAGCGGCTCCAAATACCCGAGTTAAACTTGACTATCGAACGCTGGTTAAAATCTGTAGAGCCTTTTCTACTGGAGAACGCAGGGCAAGGGCGAGGCGATGTGGAGAAGGAGCTGCAGAAGAGGCGGGATAGTTTGAGAGACACTGGTCCCCTACGTGTTCTGCAGGAACGCCTGATTGGTGAGCTGTTGCTCATGGTAACAAGAACGGGCCTTTAAGTTCACCAAGGTTTCTAGAGCTGGACAGGAGCTCACCGTACAATTGGCTGGACGACAACATTTGGGCGAAGCACGCATATTTGGAATGGAGACAGCCCATATTGATAAACTCGAATTGGTGGCTAGCACTCTTTCATGACAATGCCGTGCCCGAGCATGTACTCCAAGGGAATTCATCCAACGCTCGAGCTGGGATCACTCCGTGGCAGGTTAGGAGAGCTTCCTGGCTGGTGCATCGGTTGGTAGACTTCAAGCGTCGACTGGATAGGTATGTCATTGCGTTGAGGGAGTATCCGCCTGCTCATCGAACATCCAAGACAAGATATCTATGCAGAATCAACAAGAGCGGGTACGCAGTAATCTTGTTGTATGGGTCCATCGGTCTCATTGTGTGCTAGGCATCTGGTATCAACACGCTTTCTCCAAGGTCTTCAACATGTGCCGCATACCTCACCAGGGCTGTGATGCTCTTGCCGGTCCACCGACGGGGCCATCTTCCGCTCGCCGGCAGATAGTGGTGATGGTGCATGACTGGTTCTACTCGGCGGAGGTCGTTGCGGACAACGGAGACCCAGTGCCCGTGCAAGAAATAGAGACTCGCCTCCGTGCTATTGTTCGCGATGCAGCAGATCGCCTTAGAAACGGAGAGATCGCGGTGCCTGTTGGTATACTGACCACAGATGATAGAGATGTTTGGGCTAGAGTAAGTCTCTTCAACTGCTATGTATCCTAGTCTGGCGAATGAACCATGCGCAGAACTTGCAACATTTACTATCATTTTCCAGTCATAATGAACAAATTTACACCGTAGTGAAGGAGTCATTATTCGCCTTGAGTCTTGATGCATATACCTACAGCACGACTAATCATACCTCCGGTACGCATCTTACCTCTGTCACTGGATGATTCTGATGGGGTCAGCTTCTCATGTCATGCTATCACCCCCGATCCATGAAATATGTAACGCACGATATTCAAGACAAAAGCTGTAGCACGGGAGAAATCGAGCGGGACGCCCACCTCCACAACATCCGCTCCGGAATCAACGCCCGGAACCGCTTCTTCGATAAGGGTCTTACTATCATCGTCGAGAACAACACGCGATGTGGCGCGACGGGAGAGCATGCCCCCGTGGATGCCCTCGTCCCCAGCATTGCCTGCGAATATGCTATTGTCGAGGGAATAGACTCGAAAGCGTTCAGCAGCGCCGATCCGGAGGCGGATTTTTTACAGGACGCAGAGAATGTCGAAGGCTGCCGCAGGTTGGACTGGATTGTGGATAAAACGATTGAGACGGCCTGCGTCCGCGCGGAGGATAATGCCAAGGCTCTGATCGCCGACTCTGATAATAGCGTGCTGTGGTTCACTGATTATGGCGCCGAGTTGGTTAAGGACACTCGTGGGTATCCTCGTTGGCCAGCATCGCATGGGATTAACGATTAAACTACCTCCCGTAATAGTGAAACTGTCACCGGATGCATACATTCAGATGGCGCTCCAACTGGCGTGGTATCGAACTCGACACTGCTTTACCGCTGTCTATGAAACCGCGCTGACAAGGCTGTTCAAACACGGTCGGACGGAGACCATCCGTAGCTTCACTACAGAAAGTAGAGCATTTGTCCTAGGCATGGTTGATGCATCAAAAAAGGTAGGCTCACTTTGGCATCTCTCGTATTCCGAGCTCATTTGAGTCCCACTTCAGGATGCGGAGCGTTACCGCCTTCTCTCTCTAGCAGTACGGTCTCATGTCAAGCTAACTCGTGAAGCAGCTACAGGGAAGGGCATAGATAGGCATCTACTCGGGCTGGAATATGTGCGACGGCCGACCGACCCCGATCATCCACTCTTTCGAGACCGTCTGTATAAATTGAGTACAGAATGGAAACTCAGTACTAGCGGGCTCAGTGCGGGTCATCTGTTCAGAGGGACAGGGTACGTCTTAGTACTCCATTCGCAAAACTCTCATTGACTTACCATGTTCTAGTTTCGGTACACTATATCCGGATGGCTACGGCATAAACTGTACGTTTCTAGTTCTGCACGCCTCTTGGACGAGTTGCTTACGACGCCATATGCTGGGGCGTTCCGTCAGACCTTGCCGCTCCCGATATCATCAAGTTCGGGATAGAATCCAAGTATTCCTGTCCGCAGACGTCTACTGCGGGATTTAAGTCTGCTCTGGTGGATGCTCTGATGGATATGAAGAAAATGTCATTGTGCGCTTTGCAGTCGACCTCGGCTCGATTATAATGGCCAAGATCATAAACCGATATATTACATTCCTCTCCTAAGAGACGCCGGGCTTGCATTGATAAATGCTGTATGTTACCCACATCCTCGTCTCGGCTAATCAATACGACATAGAAGTTCGATCGCTCTGCACCATAATGGAAGTTACACTTTAGATGTACACTGTATGTGTTCGCCGCCGCGCTAGTGCCTTCCAGCTCAGGACCACCTTCGTACTTGTGCAGAGACCCCATTCCCCATAACGTACAATAGTCCGCTTACCCTCCCTACTCAAAAGGCTTCTTGTAATATTTGTCGGTGATTTAACCATCCCTGATCGCCCCACTCCGCAGCCATCTTGCCCATGAGCGTCGACGAGGCAATGCCGCCTAAGAAACGTTTGCTGGATATCACGAACATACTCTTCTTGCAACGTGAAAGCATCACGTTTGTACGACGGGTATTCTGAAGGAAGCCAACTTTCGCCGTTCGGACGCACGAAATAATGATGATGTCCTCTTCATTGCCTAGTTGCATCTTTGTCGTCAATATCCCTCGTTACAGTCAGCAGGTGAGCCTTGCCTTGAAATGAGTCCACGTTGAAGCACTTATCTTCCCAGGGCAGTCCCTCCGCTTTAAGGCGTTCTTCCAATAATCCACGTTGAGCGTCGTACGGGGTGATAAGCCGAAACGCTTGTCCTCGGGCATGACAGACTCTTGCGATACGAACTGCCTGCTGGGCTTCTGATACATTCTTTGAGAAAGTAAGATTCATGCTCAATCGACGGATCAGTCGGATTCATACTTTCCAGCTATTCCCAGAACTCTCCTCTTTTCCCTCGGACACATCAACGAAGCGACAACTGGTACGCACATGGATTTTGTGAACGGTCCTCAAGCGATTGTTGTAAACGTGGCGTGATATGAATAGGCCGATGGGAGTGGGCATTCTGACTGGTGATGGAGTCAGATGACAGATGCTAGCGGCCTTCGAATCACTGCTTACACTGAGTATCCAGGAAAAAAGCTCGCCGTCGTAAGTGATCTATCTCGAAGATGCTCTCCAGGTCTCCCAAGTCATCCTGCCCGTATGGTGCCACTGTACGGTATGTTCAGTCGTCAGGAATAAAGTTGGAGGGCACGGCCACTAACATTGCTTGTCATCTCCAATGAAGACCAATTTGTTCAGCGACTTGCCATAGCTGCGAAGCAGAGGCGCATAATCCCCCACTTCGATCTGACTCGCCTCGTCTATGATAACGGTGTCGATGGGAACAAGTACAGTGAAACCGGCGGTTTGTAACTTGGGGTTGGAAAGCATGCTCAAAGTGCAAAGGATGACTTGAACTCCACCTAAGCGACGTTCGGTTTCGACGATGGTCTTCGGGAAATGGTCAGAACGAATCAGATTATCGTCAACTTTGTGGTACAAGTGCTCATGCCTAAACTTCATCACAAGGCGAACGAGGCATCTATGACAAGACCACGTACCAGTCGAAGTGAAACTCTTCCGACACCAGGATCCGAAAATCGAAGAAGTCAGAATCAGCTAACTTCTCCGCTATGTTCTTGACTGCGACGTTGGACTGGGCGATCAACCAGATGCCTCTGCCACCCCTGGCGGCCACCATGCTTGTAACGCAAGCTGCAATCACAGTTGTCTTGCCAGTGCCGGGAGGCCCCTGAATCATGGTGATATCATGCTCTGCGGCATCCGACAGTACAGCCTGGACAGCCTGCTTTTGTGAAGCGTTGAGAGGTTTAACTGAATAATGGATCGCCGAAGGGACTGTTGTACTGGGCCTGCCTCTAGGGTACCTGCCTTCCCAGATACGCAGAACAAAGCGCTGCTCGAAGAAACTGCAAGAGCCTTGGAGGCAGGTCAAGATTACTTCCATCCGCTCTTTCTCGGCGTTAGTTGGGTCTGGTTTACCGATCGTGTACACAGCATGCACTTTCTCCGCAGTGGCAGGCATAGCGATCACCGCAGAACGTCCCTTGACGTCACGTAGACGAACGTTTCTGTTCTGTATCTTCCCCTTGTCATGGAATGCGACTTGTATGATCTATCAAGCAGTTAGCCTCGGCTTTCAACTTCTCAAGGGTCCTTACCTGATTACCAGGTCTGCGCACGCGTGTCTTATACCTTGTACAGCTGAGTTCGAGATTACCGCCCTTCGAGCTAACTTCTTTAGCAACATCGTTCTTAACTCTCTTTGGTTTCAATGTATCTAGACGATCCGTGGTACGGCGCAGCTTGGCCAGTACACGCAGATGCTAACCGTAGAGTTATGGCGTTCGTGCCCTCTGTAGTACAAATTGCATCTTACCTTCTCGTGCAATGAATTGGTATTTATCGCCACAAGTCGACGGAGATTTGAATTGACATGGTATGATGCCCATGCTCGTATCGCAAGACTGCTCTGCTTCTTAGAGAACGTCTCATCACCGAAATTCTTTGCAACATTGCTTGCGTGTAGAGTCTCCTTCCCGCCCAGTGCTTGGAACACAATCGCCATGGCATGTCGGTTCTCCTGATCGTTAACCGCGTGTTGAATATCGATTGCCCCCGCAACAAAGATGCCGAAATCCAAGAACATGGACGTGGTAAGTCGATCCATATTGAACGACAATTTCTTGATGACCGGGTTGCAGAGGACAGTGTCTTGCAATAAATTCACGCCACTCCGCTTCTCTTTCGCCTTCCGCCTGGTAGACCCGCCAGGTGAACTGAACCTGATAACCAAGACCTCTATGGGCGTGGCGAGTGCCACAGCTTCCAACACGCATCGAGAGTTGTATGCACCAGCCACGCCTAAGAAGTTGTTTTCCCTGTTCTGCAGGAAGGTCGTAATCTGGCTCTCCGTCAGAACGTTGCAGTGGACCGGGACCACATTGATGAGGGGATACGATGCCTTGAAGATGTCTTGTCTGAGAGAGAAAGGTTGGTCAGCCATGACGGGGGTTGGCAGTGAGAGGAAAGCAAGCGATGTTGAAAAGGACAGGAGAACTTGCGGAAAACACGAGTCGCAGTACACATGAAATGGAGAACGCGGCGACTACCGATATGACAGGAAGACTGGGCCTGACCGTGCTTGATCGGCGTGCTGGTTAGGCTGGGGATAAGGGTAAGCCTGGAGTGACTTGACATAATGTGGCTCTCGCGCATGCACTGCAACGCCATATGTAGCAATCATGTATGGCCGACTTGATGCCATCCAATTCAATGCGGTTCTAAGTCTTGTGATATTCCTATACAACAAGGATATAAAATGCGTTGATGCGTTGAATAGAGCAATTGGGGGCAACAATGCTGCGGTGATGACTATGTCATGATATCAACATGGCATAGTGTATGATAGTGGAAGTCGCCCAGGAGCGCGATACAACCAAATAGGACGATTGCCGTCTTGAACCAACCGCGCCTATATCAATCGTAATTCCGTAGGAGAAGTGCTCGACGTTTTTTGCCATAGAGGGCAGGGATGACGGGGTACTCAATACCGGTAGCCTTCTGTCGTCGCTCGGCGTACACCTGGAGGAGTGGCTTGGTACACACATTGCCATCATTGACTGCGGAGTGCATAGCCACAATCCCTACTTGGGAAACTTGAAGAACGCTCAAGGGGCCGACACCGGGAGTTGCCGGCACACGGGCTTCGAGGTCCTTATCCGGACTTTCTGAAGACCCTCTTATTTGGACTGCTAATTACCACAGATAGATGATTCCAAGCCCGCACGATCCCAGAATGGTGTAAAATAGCTATAGTGGACTACCAGCATTTCCTTCACTGGCAGGAAGGTCGAGGAAGACGTGCCACTGTGCTATTTGACCTTGTTTGGCGTCGTCGCGTGGCTTCCCATTAATGACGGTTGGCTAGAAAACTTAGTCTTCATTCATGTCATAATATTATCTGATGTATGTTACTTTAATAGAGACCCATGATTCTTATTTACTCCAACTTGAGGTATGTTGAAATGACAGAATAAGACGGATTTGGTAATGTATTTACCCAATATGGGTCGTGTGAAGATTACGTAGGGGAGGGGGGGGGTCCCTCCCTGTGGGGATGGGCAAGTCTGGGTTCCGACGCGAACGCTTATGTAAGCGGATTGTGGCGCAAAAGTGACCAGCGCCACATTGGCCCGCAACATTCAGCTTTTAAGTCCGGATACAGCTGCGACAAGCAGAATGGGTGCATATATGAGTAGTTGCAAGGTTATATAGAGCTAGTGTACAAATATTTACTAGTGTAGACTATAATGACATGACATATAAGTATGCTGAGACCATATGAGTCTACTCAATTTCGGATTCATATTGCAGCTCATCTTCGTGATTATCATTACCGGTTACAGGTGTGAGCCCATGTTCATTGCTGGGTTCCTCATTGAATAGACTCTGTTGCTCCAACTCTGGTAATTTAGAGTAGCAATTAAGGACCTCCTTGAGCTCTGAAAGCATGTGCTCCCGCCGCTTCATGTCTTTTTTCTTCTTCTTGACCAGATGTTTGAGGGATGATGCAAGCCACTTGTTGATCTGTAAATTGAGTTGAGCAACCACTTTGCCAGATAGTTTGTCGAGCGCTTCAGGTGTCAAAATGAAGTCGGCAGACTTCAGACGGGCTTTCCGGTCTTTGCCCTTCTGCATTTTCTCGCCATCTTTCATCACAAGTACCCGTGCAGTCTCTTCCCTAGCATTGACAAGCTCCATCTTCCGGCTATGCTCTGCTCCACTCGACTCATGCTCACGGGCTGCTTGCATGAAATAGTGATGGTCCTCGTCACTAAGGGTGGTCATGAATTGTGCCGTATCATTCCTGCGGTGCATGTACATAGTGTTCCTTTTGTGCTCCGAGAGTCTTGGCTTATCACGCAACATGATACGGGTGCTTCCAAGTGCCCCTTCACAGGCGTCATTTGTTGCTGGTGCATATGCCCGCTGACGTTCCTCCGAAGTGGCACTATATATAGCACCACCCTCAACAAACTCGGCACTGAAACAATGCCATGTTTTCAGTGCTCCTTCACAGAAGGCAACTAATATTGGGCGAAGGTGGGGAAGACATGGTGCCATTTCTTGTACTCTCACGATCACCGCTGGAGTTTCCCAATCTTCGCCATATAAGCATGCCGTCTCGTAGGTTGCATGAGGTGAGAGAACTAAATCGGGATTGCTGATGATCTTCTGTAAGTGATCTCTGACATCCCTGTGAAGCGGACCAAGATCTAATGCATTCACTCCTTCCCCACGCACAATGTGCATGTATGGATGCGAGATGATTTGCACATACAGCACCAAGACCGCAAGCTCTGTAAGTGTCGCAATGTCGTCCAAGGCCTCATAGAGGTTACGTTCGAGGTTTGTAAATCCAGAACGATCCTTCTTGCCGTTCTTAATCATTTCCAGAAATTCGCGGTGAAGCAGTGTATGCGTGTTGCTTGTGTCAGGGAAGTACGTGGCGTAGCCGATGATACGCACCGGACGATCCTGCCTGGAGAAAATGGCATTTCGACAACTTAACACTACCCTCGTCCGCGACAGATATGAAGCGTTTGTGGATATATGGACAGTTAGGTGTGCCGGACGGTATCGTGCATCAGGCCTATCTGCGGATGACTTGCGGACGGGGTCACGTGGAACGTATCCGCCCAACGCGTATGGAGAGCGGAAGTCGACGCGTATCCTATATCGACAACTGAGATGGTCTCAGATCATCGGACTTAGTAGGGCCGATGGGCAGTAACACACCAGACACCATCAAGGTAGTTCACTACCTATGCTGCAGCAGGCATCGCAAAGGCACATGGAAGACCGCTGATCCCTCGACGGACATAGTAGAGGCCTATCCTTCTGGAATGACAGGCCAGGGAAGCTTTCGCAAAAAGGGTAGCTGAAGGTCCGTCACTACTATGAACGGTTCGGTAGCGGGCATTACTGGATGTGAAAGGATGGTCGAGGCTAAGACCGCAGAGGATATGCCATGAGGCTCATACCTTTCCTCGACACCTCAGGAGCGTTGTGGACGTGGGGGCACCTAACCGACGACAGGACCAGATGGGTGTAGGAGTCATTGGCGGGAGGATGCGCTTACGCGTTCGGGGTCAAGGGTATGGACGCGACAGGCGAAGTCTTAGGGATGGCTTGCGGTGTGAAGGAGTCTTGTCGAAGAGGACAGGATAAAGGGCGATAGGGAGACAGGCGAGAGGACAAGTTCGCACCCCCGTTAGCTCGTAGCAGGTTCTATCCCTCTAGTCTCATTTTGTACAACTCAGTGCTTACCTCTAAAAGACGTTTTCACTCTCGGAGTGTCTTTGTGCTCTAAGGCAGCTCGTCTAAATCGAATCTATTGACTCGCCCACGGTGAGTCGTTCTCCAACCCGTAAAGCTAACCCAAGTCTAGTCTAGTCTATTACGCGAGCGGATGTCGTCCCCGCTTCGCCAGAGAAGTATCTGCGACCCGAGTGTCCGCGAGCGTTCGTCAGCAACCCTAGCAGCCCCGAGTGGTTTCGTGCTAGGTCCAGGCAAGAAGCCTCCGTAGCGTCCGAGTACGCATTGTGTTTAGTAGGACCCGTGTGTCCACGACCTTAGTCTACCTCGTCCACCTTCCTCCCACCTTACTAAGCGGTGTCCGTGTCTCAGTGCGCGCGACTTCCGTCCTCGACCCCACGAACCTTAGCGAAGTGTCCGTAGGCCGTTCTACCCGTCCAACCCTAGCCGGACGACACCCTCCCCCATCCATCTAGCAGAGCATAGGTTTAGGTGTTTTACCCCCGAGGTTGAGCGCATCTGCCTATCGTCTGCTCTCCGTTTATCGCCTACCGACCTTTGCGCCCGTCTCGTGCGTACGGATTCCTCCTTGTGTCCGCGCACGTAGCATATCACCGAGCACTTTGTAGAACCACAGGACATAGGTATCCTGTAACCCTTTCTTGTCATCCTTATGATTCAGCAGGAGACCTGCGATACTCGTCGCTTTGACACCACC
>KV425650.1:0-10844 GCA_001632425.1 Neolentinus lepideus HHB14362 ss-1
TCAAAAGGTAATATATAGTATTACATAATATGACCCCTAAATAGCCCTTATGGTAATATATATAATTATTTACCATTTAAGAGTCGGCAAAGATTTAAAACAAACTCGCTTACAAAATGTTTCTCGGAGAAAATATTTTGCTATCAGTTTTGCTCGATGTTTAACTATAGATATTCAAGCGATCTTGAAGGTAATAAAATGGATAATATTTCGTCCAGTCTGTTGACTATTCCCTTAGTATATACTTTTCTCTTTGACAGAATGGTTTGCCAAAGTAATTATATGGGATATCCATTTTGATCAACATTTTGCAGGTCCTCAAAGAGTGAGACTCCCGCAGTGCTTGTATCCCTTCAAAGGATCGATATTCAGTATTAATTCAGCTTGAATGGCTCAAATTTCAAACTTGGATCTATCCACAGACTTGCGTAGAAGACCGTCTGATTGCTTAATCGTGCAAGGACATGCTCTACTCTTTCGATCTTCTAGATGATGATATCCTCGTCTATCTCCTCTCGTTTCTGCGAGTTCCTGACATTTTATGCGTCAGACAGGTAAGCATCAGGATGAGGAGGGAAGGCCTTCATTCAACCTAATCACAGACATGCCGAAGAATGAGGAATATATCCTATCTTCGAACGACTTGGCTTGATGTCTGCACAACTTTGAAGAGACAAGGATGCCCGTTCTCCGAGAAACTGTTGATGGCCATGGACGCGCCTGAGCTCGAGCGGAAGGCCCGTCGTGCCTACCAGCTAGGCAAAAAATGGTCCAATTTAGATCGTATGACTCCACGGACATCTTTTACCTTCAACGCTAACCCTGAAAACCCTATCACGAACCTACATTTCCTGCCGGGTTTAGATGGGAGATGGATCGTCACTGTCTCCCAAGGAATATGGTCCGTCCTGGCATTCTGGCATTTCGATCTGGATGACCCTGGTAAAGCCGTCAAGATGGCTGAGTGGAAGCGCAAGGGTGCCTTGTTCTACGCCCTCGTGGTGAATCAAGATCCCAAGTCCGAAGCCACTGTAGCTGTTTCCGTATGTTTGAACCCGGTACGATGAAAGCGATAGTTCACAAGGGCTTGACTGATTGCCTCTATACGAAAACACAGATACATATAGATCGTCACATAAACATTTTTCAGCTGCGCCACAATGTATACAACGGGCTCTCTTCTTTAAGACTGATAACGTCGATTAAAACGTTACACCTGCCAGTCGCTCTGCGAGGCGATATCCTGGCGATGAGCAACCGTGAATATGAAACCAGAATACTGAATTGGAAAGAAGGCGGTGAAGCTGTGCTTCGTGATAAGGAGGCGGGTTTGACGTCCTGGCAAGTGAATACAGCCCCCTGCAGTCATCTAGCTACGATGTCAACAAGAATAATAGCACCACAGATGTCTTCAAGTTGTATTTGCTCACGAGAGTATCCTCGTTATCAGAACACGCTCCGTGAACATGTTCCCGGAGCCCGTTTTACGAGACGCGCGGAACATCCGGATTTATGGGTCTGTAGCCTCCTACTCCTTCGGACGGATCGTCGACGCAGTGGCAGTGAACGCCCTGAGGTCTCGTACAGAAGATGACGACACAGATAGCAAGCTATGCAGAAGTCCTTTTCGACCACTGTCGATTCTCCTCCGTGAAGGCCGCGATGACCCTTGGGCGACTGGTGCGTGTACAGTCACACTCCTCGAGCTGTCTCCCGATCCGACCTACCTCTCCATCCGGTCCAAAGAGGGCTCCATGTGCCCTAGGCAGTGCCCGTACCTCTTTCCTCCGGAGCAGAAGCACCGCATGCCATTGGTCAGAGGCTTTACCAGGTGCAGCACCCTGTTCTTCGGCAGGGTCGGGACTGCCCTGTGGATACAACCGCGCGCCCGGGGGCATTTGGGGTTGACGATGTTAGACCTCCACAACCAAGAGGCTCAGGTGACGGGACCAGCGCCGGTGAACGAGTCGCTAATGGCAACAGTATTTCCAGGCCCTCTGCTTTCTCCCTCTTCAGGAGAGAGGATATTGAGCAAGGAGTTGTTGACAAACAAGCTGAGACACTGTGTTTCAATGGATTATGACGAAGAGAGCGGAGTCATTGCGCTTGGAAACCATAACGGAGATATCACGGTCCTGGAGCTTTGAGAACGTAACAGCAACTGATTGTAGACTCTATGGTACTGGATGTTTTCGATCGCCTACTAGGTGGTCATCGATATATTTGTGAAAGTATATAGACTCATACAACAAACGGACAGTGCGAGATGTAGCGGTAAGGAAACATGCCGATGGATCGTTAGTTTGTCTTTGCGCTCCTCTCTCGCGTCACCGAATTAGACGACGACACCCTCGGGAGAGCTTTGGACTGGCTGGGCTTCATCCCAAGCACCTACCGGTTTCGGGCGCGAATACTTAGGGTGCCGAGGACAGAGAACAACCCTGTGAGAGGCGACGTAGGCGATGCGGGCGCTGTGCTAAACGCCCTTGAGTGCTCCGACATTGCCGAAGGGAACGGAGAGATTGGACTTGAAGGGCCGGGGAGGACAGTGGCAGAGATAGAGGTACGACAAAAGACAGGCTGACCTGCAGGAAAGCGGGACTCGGCCATCCACGCACATCTATCCGCACTCTTCTCGGCAATGTTTCGCCAATCTACCCATTTCTGGCTACTGTGACAGTTCTCCCAATGGTTGGCTAAACGAACAACCATGGTGCTTCGGCCTGTTCAGAAAAGTATGATTCGACACGATGACCATGCCCTCACGGCATCTAGATTTACCCTTTCCCTCGAGTACAGAAGCCAGCGCCGGGTGTATGAGTGACGGAGACAACAACGTAGGCTTCGTTACCTGATTTGCATGGCAGTCAGTAGAAAGCAGGTGAGAAGACATACCTTGGAAAACTGTCGACGTTATAGACTTTGTCCGAAGGGGGAGATCCTCCGCCTTGAACAGGTGACACCATTTCGGTTTAAGGTGCATCATAGCCCTTGCTGCGTTCGCTTGGTGCTTGCTATATACGCCAATATTCTTAGCGGGAAATGGAAGGTTTCTTGCTCTTAATCCAACTGCCAATCCAGACGAATGAGTGCACTGGGTAGCTTGTCACGATGGTCTTCAATGTGAAAATATTCCAGTTCCTCTGGATCGCTGTACCATGGTTCCTTGTCCAACGACAAGACCCATGAATTCGGTATGTTGGGATCCGTACGCACACAGACCATCCCGGACACAGGACAGAGCTCAGGAACAGACCAAAAACCAAAAGCACTGTTAACCTGCGCCATCCTTGCTTCTAAAATTCGAAGGGGGGGGGATTCCACCATCGAAATCCTCCTCTTTGCACCTTACGTAGTGTCAGCTGGACTCAGGGAGTGCGAGATAACATTTATCGATATAAGAACTCGCCACAGTTGCCCTTGGTCTATTCACGGCTTCGAAGAACAGATTAAAAAACCTGTCTGTTCATTCTCATTCGAAAGTCGACAACGGTCACGAGTCCGATGCAGTCATGATTCTGAGTCTAAACAATCTGATACTAGGAGCAACGCACGAAAGCAATAAACAAGCGGAAAAGGGATGGAAGAGGATGAAGTGGCTGTCAGTGGCTCTTGAGTACCGTTGACTCGTCTTGCATCTGTGCGGGAGCCACATCAGCAACGTCATTTCAGCATCTAATGGACTAAGACAGCCCACCCAAGGTAGGTCCTTCTTCAAGTCATACTTCCTAGCCGGGCGCTCCCAAGCGGCGACACGATCCACGTCTTTCGCCGTTCTGAGCGGGAACACGATTCCCAGCTCATAATTCGTTATCTTTGACCAATCGTTAGCAGACAAAACCTCTTTCAATATCACTTCACGTACGTTCAATATCGGATTGAACGCAGAACCTGATAGGGTGCCCCACGCGGACGGTGTGAAGTTATGCGAGCCGACATATGCCCACCCAGCGTAGTCTTTCTTGGCGTCCGACGGGACCACTTCGACGACATCGCTATCCTCGGTTTCACTGCCAGAATCGACGTCGAGAGGGCGTTGTTTACTGGTAAAAGGGGTATTACGGTCTCGAAAGGTGGCGACTATCATCTGGCCGTAGAGTTGAAGACTATTGCAAGGCAAACGGACGCCGGCGCACCTTCGTGTGCATAAGCACCCCACCCCTTTGACTTCTCGAGTCGTGAAACAGCTCTCGAGGGAATTTGGCACCATCCCATTGATTCCGCCTGCAGAACATCGTGCCTCCTCCCTGCCCTCAGCATGATCAGTCACTTCTCGGCGCCGATCACCTGCACAAGTGACGTACATTCTCTCCCAACACGCTCTGCCGCACAGTCTGCAAGCTCGGGAACAAGATCTTGATGGGCGGCCAGGGAAGCTTCGAGCGCTTGGTCTTTGACTGGTCGAGCCACTCTTCTGCAGAGTCGCCTCGTGCGGAGCAGTGAAATTCGTTCATCCATTGCGTGGAGTACGTCCCAACACTAGATCCCTATCACCACCAATCAGGAAGAGAATGATATGTGCTCGTCTTCTGTAGCTGCTCACTTGACACTCCAAAACGACCTCCTTGTCCTTCGGAGCCCTCATTCCAAGATCGCGGAGGGCTCTCATTAAGCCCATATGCCCGGTCAAAATCACGCTCGGCCACCCTTCGTGCTTGCCTGCCAAGGATGCCACCAACGTTACTTTGACCTGTGAGAAATCCCATTTGCATCTGATATCCTGGATGGACTTGATCGGCAGATTGGGGTGCTATCAGGGCATGAGCACAGGTATCAAATACATGAAAGATGAGGGTATATCGCGCATACATCGGTTTTCAGCATGTTGTCCAATGCCGCACGAACATTGAGTGCCTTCAACACTCGTTCGAAAGCAGCAGGGAAGTCGGTCGCCTTTGGGTCATGCGATACGGGCTTGGAACGAAGAGGAATGTCTTGCAGCCAGACAGTCTACAGGCAAGTCAGCTCCCGAAGATCCGGGGGACGAAGATATGTACGTTTTCGATATCACGCCAGTCGAAGTCAACCAGGTTAGCGGTGCTGACCACCACCCGTAGCCTGCCTGTCTTGTAAAATAGCTGACACAGATCTCAGACGATGAAGGTGAGAGAAAGACTTGTCCGGTGCTCACGAGCATGAGCTAGCAGGATATGTTGGTCATACGAACACGACAGATGTGAGCAAATCACACAAACTTTCATATGCATGCAGCCCCTCCCATTTCGCAAAAAAGGGGTGGTCATGACCCAGTTCGGGAGAACGTTGCGGAGACTTTCATTGCCAGATTCGTTTGGCTGCGCTATAAGAATGACGGGTGTCGAAGGACTGAAGAACTCATAGATCCACGGCAGCATAAGTGCATACGAGGATACAATGGCGAATGATATTTCAGATTTCTGCCGGTAGGAATGTAGCGATGAGTAAGACGATAGGACCATATCACCTACCTGCCCAATAATTTCAGAAAGCCGAAAGGTCGGCCGAGTATCCTTCTTCGTATCAACATGTTTATTGGCGGTCTGTCTCAGCTCTCCGTCCCAGAAGAAAGGCTCGCTGCCGCTGGGCGCTGTGTACGCCACGGGGGCAGCCCTGCGAGCAAATGAAGCAGTTGTGTCGGCTTTTGCAAGCAGATGAGAAGAAGAGAGGTGTTGCCTCTTTGTAGGCGGTGCAGTGGACGCACTAGCATCTTCTCCTCGAAATCGTTTCTGACGCTCTAATCGAGCCTTCTCTAATTGAGCACGTTCGGATAAGAACGAAGGCGATGCTACTGCGGGGGCTGCTGGCTTGCTCAAGGTGGAGGCCTTAGATTCCTCTATGGCACGCTGAAGGTCAGCTTGAAATTGTGCGTCCTCGTCGTTCTCTACGGTGTCTGCCAGTGTGCTCGGCGTCCCAGAATCGCCCAAACTCAGAGCGACGGCCCTGTTCCACAATCGCATGAGAATCTTCGGAGAAAGTCATATGCTCATACCTTCGCATATCTTCGTCGTCCGACATTACGCGAAGATGGATATTAGTAGTGAGTGCCGAGATATATGGTGGCGGAGTCAGTTGGGAGCCAGCTTACGCGACGCGTTATTTGCTCCTATTTGGTCATCCCTATTCCATATATCTACCATCACCTCTGTTCAGTGGTAGTCAAGATCGACGAGATAAAGGCATGCAAAGACAAGATGAAATGGAATGGGGATACCCCAAGTACAGTTTTTCTGCCCGACCTGAGGTGGTAATGGCAGATCTCTGGGAGAGTCACGATTTGGGCCACAATTTCCCCCGCATGGCGAAATGGTATTCAGTCACCTTTGGGTAAACGAGCAGCTGCTCATATCTGGTAAGGTGTCCAGATGGCTCAGTAGCCTTGGCACAATGCGAAAACCGAAGCTTTCAGTTCATAGAGTTGTAAGCTTCGGCTTGCGGCTTGTCCGCATGTTGACACTGAAGTACTGAAACTGTGCCCATTCGATATTGTCAGGCCTACAGATTATCAGCAGTGTAAGTGTGTCGATTGAAATATGGCTGGTTGATTCACATGTTTGTCCTTGATACTGATCGTACTGCTACAGCTGATACCCGTGTCGAAAGTCCCGACACTCAGCCTCTTTCAAAAGGGAGAGTAATCGAACAGGCCGCTCCCATTCTTGACTACGCATGGTATCCTTCGGCATCTCCCTATACCCCAGCTTCGTATTGCTTTGTGGCGTCTGTGCGAGAATGCCCCGTTAGATTACTGGATGCCAGCGACGGCAGAGTACGTACTGTATTATATCAAGGGTTATGTACGGCATCGGGCACTGATGTGACAATTGGCCTATCAGCTTCGTGCATCGTACAAGATAGTAGATCATCGTGAAAGACAGGTTGCACCCCATAGTCTGGCTTTCAATCTGTTCGGGAACAAGTAAGGTCATAATTTCGGAACCAGCAAGAGTTACAGTGACTGACATGCTTTCCAGGCTTTATTGTGGCTTTGAAGACGCGATAGAAGTCTTCGACGTTGCTCGTCCAGGGGAAGGCTCTCGAATATACACTACGTCGTCGAAGAAGTCCAAGGATGGATTGAAAGGTTCGCGCTCGCTGGTCATGGTCGAAACATATCTAATCCGGACACGTACTCCCCGATTTCTAGGAATATTATCGGCTCTAGCCTTTTGTCCCTCTTACGATCCTGCTTCTTACTTCGCAGCAGGCTCGCTCAACCCGTCTTCTCCCTATTCGTCGAATATTGCCATTTTTACAGAAGGAACGGATGGCACTCCCATGGGGTTCCTAAGTATCGACCGTGCTGGAGGTGGAATTCGAGCTGCTGTCACTCAGGTCCGTACATCCGTGTACTGTCTCTTCCGTATCAGAATCTGACTGTGTTACTCCACTGGAAAATCACCGTGCCTTGACATGATATAGCTACAATTTAATCCTACCAGAGCGCACATTCTCTATGCATCTTTTCGTCGAACCGATTGTATCTACAGCTGGGATCTTCGCGGCGACATGTCCTCCCCGCTCAACATATACCGATATGGCGGCTCCGCCGACTCGCCTCGATCCTCGCACGACATGACAAACCAGAAGCTGCGGTTCGATGTCGACCCTAGTGGCCGGTGGTTATCTATAGGAGATCAGGTGAGGAGTCTCTTGTCCTTCAACCACAACACTAGCTTAGGTGACCAAATATATTACATCTAGCGCGGAAATGTATCTATGTTTGATGTCAGCAACAGCGACGCGACGCTAAATATGGATATTACTCCGGAAGTTATGCCAACCTTGCAATTTCATGCTAATGACGGTGAGGGATGAACGGCACGTATATCCTGCGAGTACACACGCTCACGCTGAACGGGTAGACACCATAGGTTCAGTCGGATTCCATCCTTCGCAGCCATTGCTGCTTTCTGTGTCGGGATCAAGACATTTTCATCATGACCAGGAGGGTCATGCGTCGCACGAATCCCAATATCCTCAGTCCGACTCGTCTTCGAGCTCCGATGAAGAAAGCGACAATGTTAGCGGTGATCATATGAAACGGTCTGCTCCCCATTCCTTCCCGCTTGACGCATCAATCAGACTCTGGAATTTCAAACAAAGTTGGCAAGGTTAAGCAGCACGACGTCTAAATAAACTCAACTGTCTCTAGTCTGTGATGACCCGCTATTATTGGTATGACCCCGTACGACCTGCGACACATATGCTGTAGTATTGATATAGGATGGAGAGAATCCAGTCATGCGCATGGGTATGGCAGGTGTAGATGCTCAGTCAACCCCCAAGAGCATTCGGAGACGCTATTCCTGTTCTAGGGTCCTTTTGGCGGTGACACGGATCCCCATGTCATATCAGCCATTTGCATTAATAGCAATGACATTACGGCGAGAAGCTATCTCGCCAAGGCGAATGTCGGTGCGTAGTAGAGCACTGTTGATATATACTTGCTCGAACATTATCCGTCTGTAAATGATCGGATGGCCAAAGGCATGTTCAAAGATAAACCATGAATTCAGGTCTCCCAAAAGCTTATGGCATTAGGGCTATGCACAAGGTCCGGCGTGCGTCTAAACAATAGGCTTAAAATACGGTATGCATCAGACCATCTACTTCTGTGATCAGAATCCACCCCCAGTGAGTGCCGAAACACTCAATGAAATAGTAACAGAAACTTACTTAAGCACCGGAAGTAGGCGTGAATGGTCGCAGATTACTTGAGTTTGGAGAAGAGCTTGGGTGCAACGCAATTCTAGAGGGATATGAGTATCGTGCGACAGACTACACTCAGAGAACGTACGTCTACGCAATGCATCATGCTATGCCAAGTATTATCAACGGCTAAACTTAACGACAAAGCGAAAGACAAAACTCACTGGACTGGATGAGCATACCGGGGGAAAAGTCAGCAATCGAAACACAATAAACATGGATCTGTACGCACAACTAAAGCAACAGGACGCAAGTGGGTCAGTAGGGTGAAACCCGACGCAGTGAACGCATACGTACAGTTCTTCAACACACTCTTCGCCCTTGAAACCCTGACCAGAGCTGACCTTCTCCTGGCAATGTTGGAAGTGCTTTGTTGCCGAGGCGCATTTGCTCGAGTTCTCGCACTCCTCTCTCAGCTTGGGGTGCTCCTAGTACCAGACAAAAGATATGGCATTACTACCACAGTACGTCTCGAATAGTATTCCAATGCACGTACGTCCTCAGGCTCCTCCTCTTCCTCTCCGCCGTCCTCGCCCTCGTTCTTGGCTTCCTCCTCCTGAGGCTCCTCTTTTTCCTCAGGAGCGTCGGAGTGGACCGCCGTTGGGAACAGAGCCGAGAAGAACGACGATACACTAGAGCTCATGGATTTTGTTGCAACCTGCAGCCGTGCAAGTCGCGAGTTTACGGGATCGGGAAGTTTGGGCGGCGCTTCGGGAAGTGCCGGCGGGAGTGCGTGCCCTGCCCGAGCGCGATGTCGAGAGCCTTGTCGGTATCATGACGTTTTGGCGTCGTTCGTCACAAATATTGTTATTGGTACACTCCCGCAACATGCTTTCAAACAACGTCGGCTGATCTTAAACAAGTCACCAACTGCTGCTGGAGCTCAGCGCTCAGCACTGCCGCGCGGGAATCTGTCGTTTCGCAACAGAACTCTTGAGTGAAACGAAACCACTGGCTGAAAGTATGTTTTTAGAAGTTGTTTACAACACGCCACCCCAGATACATGCTACGCAACACCGGATACCGAGGTATGTCACCTTCATCTCCCATGTTCATCTAAGACACCTTCAGAGTAGATTAGCCCGTCCCTTTGAAGGGTGGTGTTAAAAATGTGCCGAACGAGCGATGTCACCGTCGATTCGATGAATCGAGCTCATCTCGCTGCACGCAGTCTCGTCATTAGTGTTTCGATGATGGGAGAATGAAGAACGCGTCGCTCGACATAGGCGTTTATATCACTGAGCATCGTGGGAACCTGAGGGGTATTCTGGTTTCACGGTATTCTCTAACATTAATACTTCTGGTGTCCAGCTTCACTAACCAATGGAAAGCCTGTCGCGCACACGAGGCAGCTTTCAGATTCTCCTGCCCAACGACGACGAGAAGCTTACTGCCAGGTGGCATATCTGCCAAGCGCCTCCAACCGAACCCTGTCTTCCTGCTGAACCACTTTCTGAATCGCGCATTCAAACAGTAGTCCTTCAGCGGCAACCGGTGGAGGAAACTGCACAGTCATAGTTTGATCCTCATGTTGCATACATGTCAAGAACGGAGCCATCCTCATGATCCAGAACGTCAATATCAAATCCGTGCTGCGTTGTAGATAATCGGACCCCAGACTTGTATAATATGAAACCCTATCAAGAAGTGGAATATGGTTTGGACTTCCATGCAGCTACAGCGCATGCTTTTAATCTCATTGGTGCAGTAATAGAGTTCCTTCACGAAAAACCTCCCCGGAGGTGGCGGCCATATAAATGGGTGGCAGCCGTATAAATGGGTGGCGTCCACTCAGGAATCACGTCCGTTCTCCTCTCTAAACCGCGTCTCCACTAAACTCTCTCAGCAGCAATGTCCAGATACGATCAAGGAGAATTCAAGCAGGACTACTTCTCAGATAGCCGACAACAAATCGTCATTCGTCGTTATACAAGCAAGCATGCCGACGACGCTGTTAAATATCTGCAAGACATGTCCCCTAATGCGCTTGGTATCTCACTTCACTTTTCCACCCAGTCCAGCATCAAGGCCATCGTATTTGCTACACCGCACGAGGTGGTGTGGGTGTCCGCGGAGAAACTTGCCCCAACCTCGAGTCTGGACACGCTTCTCCGCGACACATCGATCTGTCTGGCTAGCTTTGATATGGCGCAGGT
>KV425650.1:17007-56072 GCA_001632425.1 Neolentinus lepideus HHB14362 ss-1
CGGTGATCCATGCCAGTGTTCGTAGCGTTCTCATACTGCAGAGTGACGTGGTGCTCATCTTGACTTAGTACCTCCTTACGGCCAGGAGTCCGTGCCGTCTTTGAAGTCCGTGTTCCAATTACCCCATCTCCGCAAGCCCCCCGTCCAATATTTGTTAGACACCCAATGTGAGAGTCTTGATCTCCTGGTTCTTTCAATGATTGTTAACATTTGACTCTCAAGACCGAATGCCGATGCCGTTAGGTGCCTTCATCTCGAAGGAGATGTATAACCGAAAGCTACGCTCACAACACGATATTCAAGAGCCGTCATGCGTCCGGTTTATAGATGTTTACAAGGGAACGGAGGAAAAAAGTGGTACTAGCTGGGTGGTGAGTCCAGAATCTATCTCGCATTCAATCTCGTACAAAATTCTCCTAGAATCAAGAGGAAGCACGAACCATTGTTCATCTCATCCGCAACTACTATCACCATCAAGGCTTCGCCATCATCACGCCCTACGACGCGCAGAGGAACATGATCGAAAAGATGCTCAAGGCGGAAGGTCTCCCTTGGGACAAAGTCTATAACGTTGACAGTTTCCAAGGTATGTCTCCTCATTCGCCCTTTCGCTGTCCTATATTCACTGCCATGCGAATCAGGCAACGAAGCCGATTACGTTGTTGTCTCCGTCACTCGTACATCTGGCGCCGGCTTCCTGTATTCCAGGGAAAGGGTAAACGTGATGCTCACTAGATGCCGTAAGGGCATGGTCATTGTGTCGAATCATGCTTTCCTGCACTTCGGTGCAGGCCGAAGTACCATGGTTGGACGTTTGGGCAGTCACTGGGAGAACTCTTACGGCGACCAGACATGGGTAGATTGGCGAAACGTTGTCGAGAAGAGAGCGGATATGCCAGGTGTGTGTGGAACGGCCGAATCCCGCTTTCCTGCAGGTCAGCCTGTCTTTGGTCGTACCTCCACCGTTGCTACTGTCTTTCCTGGCCCTCCGAGTCCAATCTCCCCATTCCCATCAACGTTATTCTCCCGCACGGCTTCGACCACATTGTCCACGGGGAACTGGAGGATGCCAAGGGACGCGGATGAAGATACTGGAGACACTGGTTCTTCCCCAGGCACCTCCTCCAGCTCAGCCCCAGCGTCGGCATTTGTAAGGCAAGCGCGGCGCAAATGGGATGGCCGCGACATATCTACTTCGGCAATGTCGGAGGGATCAAGTGCGTTTACCACAGCACCCGCATCGCCTACTTCGCCTCCCACAGAGCTGTTCCCTGTCCTCGGCTCTCCCAGGTATTCATGCCCGAAACCGGTAGGTGCTTGGGGTGGGGCCCAGCCAGCTACACGAACGGTCAAGTCCAACCAGTCCAAAGTTACCTCAAGGGTGTTGCGCATCGTGTCGTCGTCCGATTCGGTGACGCGAGAGAGGAGCGCAAAGACAAACTAACGATCCGCCGGCGTGTTTCCTTCCCGTTACATTTCCTGCTCTCCATTTGTTGTATCAGTCTACATACTTTCTTTCAAATATGTCCGTTACCACCTAGTAGGCGATCGAAAATATTCAGTAACATAGAACCTACAATCAGTTGCTGTTATGTTCTCACAGCTCTAGGACCGTGATATCTCCATTATTATTTCCAAGCGCAATGACTCCGCTCTCTTCGTCATAATCCATTGAAACCCAGAATCTCAACTCGTTTGTCCACAACTTCTTGCCGAATATCCTCTCACCCCCCTCGGGAGAAAACAGGGGACCTGGGAACACCGTTGCCATTAGCGACTCGTTCGGCGGCGCTGGTCCCGCCACCTGAGCCTCTTGACTGTGGAGGTCTAACGCCGTCAATCCCAAGTGTCCCCGAGCGCGCGGTTGTATCCATAGGGCAGTCCCGACCCTGCCGAAGAACAGATTGCTGCACCTGGTAAAGCCTCTGACCGAGGGCACGCGGTGCTTCTGAATCGGAGGAAAGACGTATGGGCACTGCCCAGGGCACATTGCGCCCTCTTCGGACCAGATGGAGAGGTAGCTTGGATCGGGAGACAGCTCGAGGAGTGTGACTGTACACGCATCAGTCGCCCAGGGGTCATCGCTGCCTTCACGGAGAAGAATCGACAGTGGCCGGAAAGGCCTGCTGCATAGCTTGTTGTCTTCGTCTTCGTCTTCTATACAGGGCCTCAGGGCGTTCACTGCCACTGCCTCGATCCATCCGAACGAGTAGGAAGCTATAGATTCATAAATCCGGATATTCTGCGCGTCTGTCAAAACGGGCTCCGGGAACATGTTCACGGAGCGTGCTCTCATAACGAGGATACTCTCGTGAGCAAATACAACTTGAAGACATCTGTTGTACTATTATTCTTGTTGACATCGTAGCTAGATGACTGCAGGGGGCTGTATTCACTTGCCAGGACGTCAAACCCGCCTCCTTATCACGAAGCACAGCTTCACCGCCTCCGTTCCAATTCAGTATTCTGGTTTCATAAGTCCGGTCGCTCATCGCCAGGATATCGCCTCGCAGAGCGACTGGCAGGTGGGACGTTTTAATGGACGTTACCAGTCTTAAAGACGAGAGCCCGTTGTATACATTGTGGCGCAACTGCAGAATGTCTATGTAACGATCTATAGGTATCTATGTTTTCGTATAGAGGCAATCAGTCGAGCCCTAGTGAACCATCATTTACATCGTACCTGAGACAAAGATACGGAGACAGCTACAGTGGCTTCAGACTCGGGATCTTGATTCACCACGAGGGCGTCGAAGAAGGCACCCTTGCGCGTCCATTCAGCCATCTTGACGGCTTTACCAGGGTCATCCGGATTGAAATGCCAGAATGCGAGGACGGACCATATTCCTTGGGAGACAGTGACGATCCATCTCCCGTCTAAACCCGGCAGGAATCGCAGGTTCATGATAGGGTTTTCAGGGTTAGCGTGGAAGGTAAAAGATGTCCGTGGACTCATACGATCTAAATCAGACCATTTTTTGCCTAACTGGTAGGCGCGACGGGCCTTCCGCTCGAGCTCAGGCGCGTCCATGGCCATCAACGGTTTTTCGGAGAACGGGCATCCTTGTCTCTTCAAAGTTGTGGAGACAGCAAGCCAAGTCGTTCGAAGGTAAGATATATTCTTCATTCTTCGGCATGTCTGCAATTAGGTTGAACGAAGGCCTCACCTCCTCTTCTCTGATGCTTACCTGTCTGAGGCACAAGATGTCGGGAACTCGCAGAAAGGAGAGGAGATACACGAGGATATCATCATCTAGAACATCGAAAGAGTATCGCATGTCCCTGCACGATTAAGCGATCAGACGTGGTCGTTCTACGCAAGGCCTCTAGAGTATCGAGCAGTGTGGTCTGTGGATAGATCCAAGTTTGAATTTAAGGCATTGGAAACTAATGTTGAATATCGATCGCGATCCTTCGAGCAGTGACGCGTGAGAAAAATAACGAGTGAGTCTGGCCGCTGATACAGAATAATGGGTCGACCCAATCCTAAATCCTCAATATGTATCAAGCCGATTACAACTAACAACAAATCATTAAAGAAATTGAGGTTTCTCTCAAATACGCTGCCGCTCTGCGACATATATAACCGAAAGGGATCGGGTAGCTATGACTGACCACAATGTCCTATATATATGTACGGGTTCTACTCGATATATTCATACTTATGTCGATTACATCCCATTTTCGGCATCATCCGGCACTACCCGGCACGCATGTCTACCGCCAGGCAGCGCCGCACTGCACACAACTCAATAGCGGAAGTGCCGGACGGTGACGAGCAATCAGGTAGTAGTGCCACACAGTGCTGAGCGCTGAGCGCTGATTGACGACATTGAGTGCTAATCAATAAAGAACAATGCTGTATAGTGTGATCAACGACTTCGTAGCAATTTTGTGATTTTTGTCCAATACGGCTCTCCATCATAACCAGAGGTGCAGAGATGTAGTGTTTCATGTCCAGGCGCTAGGCGAGTATCATTTCCCGCACAGCTCAGCTCTTCCTTGCGCGCGGCACGAGCGCTCGCTTGTATATATGATTTCGACGTGAGCTAACGTGGATGTCAGGTTGTGCTCAGGGCTTAGGAAGTGCAGTTCGTACAAGTTCCGCATTACTTATTTCAGATGCGTCGTCGCATTGGAGCGGCTTATATTATCCCTGGTGCAGGCTACACTCCCAGAGACTTGGGTATCATTCCGCTACAGATTACCGTGAAGAGACACTGTCCATCTCCGAAGTTGTTCCTCTGTACGACAGGAATTCGCATGGTGCCTTGCCAGAACACGAAACACGGAGCTGCTACTGATGAGGCGATTCACCGCATCGAGATCGAGCGCTCTTAGCTTCGGCAATTGCGCAGGTCCGTCCAAGTTAAGCATGTAAAATCATCCATAGTCTTGCCGTATCGTACTCCAAGTTCTCAAGTCGCCTCTGAACTCCCACAAACATGGGAAGCCTCTCATTCAGAAAGGTATGATGCCCATCGCCATATCCAAGGTTACACGCCCTGACGAAGCACGCGATTATGTAGCAAGATATCTTGTGGACGTGGGTGAGTTCGGCAGTGCGGATAAACCTCACTACGATGAATTACATGTGCGCAGCTTTCTAGTGTGATCTACGGTACGATTTTGCGGCCTAGTCCTCAACGGTTTATTTCGAGTGAATTGATGTTTGTCCTACTAGGTGTATACGCGGTCATGTTTGCTGGCTGCGTGTATATCCTGATGTCTCGACTCACCGACAAAGTCGAGGATGTTGTCAACAAGCGCTTACTTGTAGTCATGATCCTTCTCTTTGTGTCCTCTACAGTGACAATCGTGCTTGACGTTGTGGTCGAACTCCTCACAGTTGATGTGGAAGCATGTTCCGATACAGGTTCAGAAGCATGTCCTTTGCAAAAGACTATGGCTATTTTGCAGGCAGTGATAGTACCTTTTCTACTATTTAACATGTGCGTTATACACTCTGTGTCTGTATGCCTCTTCTGAGAGCCTACTGATTGCAGTCTCATCGGTGATGGTTTATGGGTTGGTTAAGCTAGAGCAGATTGTTGCAAGTTGTATACTGACTAGCAAAACATAGCTTTGGCGGTGCTACATGGTCTGGCAGGCGAGGCTAAAAGTTGTCATATTCTCTTGTTTCCTCTACCTCGTGACTATTGGTATGTTGCATATGCTCTACTCCGAAGATGCACTTACATCCAGCCAGTATGCTTTGGATGTTCCTTTGGATTTTATCTATATTTTTCGGTGGCACATTCGGAAGACTTGGAACTTGATACACCTCCTCTGCTAATTACCTTAGCAGGTTTAGCTGTGCTTCTTTTCTATGTTATATCCCTTATCAATGTCGGGATCTTGACCTGCTTGATATGTACGGTCTTCTGTTGGTCATCACGAGAGCTCCGTCAATAAATGCAGCACCCTCACAGCTTGGCGGATAATCTCGGTTAATGGAGGTCTGCGACGACATCTAAACGTCGACAGAGGGCGGCGATATCAAAGAATAGCGATTTTGATGTAAGTGCCCATCTACACCAGTACGCGTTATATGCATATTCAGTTCGCGCTGATGCTATCTCCCCATGCAGAATTGAATCGGGCGTGATGTATACCGTGTGCACAGTTGGTATATTTGCACTAAGCTTTCTACAAGATGGCACGGTGAGATTTTGTCTTTTTCTGGGTACTAAAGTCTGATTCTGCGACCAGGGTCTGGGCCTATTCCCAAACCTAGTCGCAGTAAGTGCTACTATGGAATAGGTACAGCCTAAACTACACGCATATTTCAAGGGAATGTGTCCTACGGCACTTGTAGCTCTCATAGCTCTAGACAAAGTGCTCAACCCGACCACAATGGAGATACGGGATATCGAAGTCGATGGGCTCGGAGCCTCCTTGCCTCTACTGCCATTTGTGCCACCCGTTTTGGGAGACAACGTCATGATTGAAAGTGCAGACGCCGACTTGGATGCATATTACGAGGAACAATACGTCGAGCAGCAGGATGTCCCGGAGGCTAAGATACAAGTGGAGAAGCAGTCCGTTGGGGTACAGACTGGAATACCGGTTAGTGCAGAAATGGAGATGCAGCAAGTACGCCTCCACCATTACTCTGTATAATTCGGGTTGCCGTCATCCTTCAAGTTGACTTCAAGGGTAACATGACGTTGGCTGCACGCGGTCACGGTGAGCATCCCTTTACCGATTGAATCATTGGTGGCACAATCACTAAGGTAACATAATATATTCTTGGTGCAGCTAGATCAAGAATTGGCCCTATTAGTGTAGCGAATCGAAGCTTAATTTATCAAAGGACGTTCCGAGCATTCACGAGATAAGTACTAGGAACATGGTTAACTTAATGCAAACATGGGCCGACATGTGACAACCTAGGATTTCGGCTAGTACCAGTGGCAGGGCCCGCTGTGAAAGCTCGAGCTCACTGATGGCAGACATGATGTCCCGACATTGGTGTTGCGCAGCGAGCGAGTTGATTGCAGTGGGGAACTCTATGTACTATTACTGACCTTATATACTATAGGACGTAATACCCCGCCGCTTTGTCGCCTCCAAATTGCCACAACCGCCACTGATACTAGATAATACATCAGAGTCAAAGTACGAGAAAAGATATGAAACGTCCTAAAAATATCCGCATTACACTCCGGAGTCGTGCCTGGTGATAAACGCTTTGTGATGTAGATGAGGGCCTTTCTGTCCTCTCTTGAGGAGAGCGCAGGGATCATGTTGCATTTAGAAAGACTTGGGTCCAAGTTCCGACCATCCAAGCTGGTATGTTTGTATCCTCACGTGTACGACTATCCTGACGCGTGTACCATTAAAGGATGATGGCTCCGTCACGGCTGGGCTGGCACTCCGCCGATGGTCTTGCACTACGCATCGTACATTTCTGGTCGTCCGCTGTCTGCTGAAACACGTATATGCTTCTCAAGATCTATAGGTATGCGAGACCCGGCCTTCGAGCCTCTCACCCTAATCTAGAGTTGGTCGGCTTTTACTGTGTTCGATCTGTCGGCTATGTGAGTGTCCCCATTCAGATGAGTGCCATATCACTGCCGTTGTACAGGACTATGTAGCACGCACGACAATATGTAAAGCTCGCGCTCGAAAACGCAGATTCATTTATCCCGGTCTCAGAAGCCAGCGTCGCGGTGTGTTCATATATCACGATCACGCCAGATTTGAATTCAGATTTCCAGATGCATCACATCTCCTCAGGATGTAAAACAGATGTGCACCCAGACCTCCGATCAGGACATGTCATTCATAATTTAATTGCCATTGATCGCCTTCGCGGTAGCGGCCCAGAAGACGGCAGGGTCGTCCCAATGGACCTGTATGATAATGACACGCATCAGCAACAGTCACGGAGGATCCGACATAGCTACACTCACGAAGTGGTTGCCATCGATCTCAATAAACCGGATCGGTCGAACCTTTATGCCCTTCGCAAGATACTCGTTATATCTCTTCTCCGTCTCTATGAAGCCGAAGACGCAAAACCAATTCGCCGCCGTGCACGTCAATAACACGACCTTCACCCTCGGTAGGATCGTGCGCACAGTCTCCTCGTCCCACAGCGACTTCTCCGCCTGCACCCTCAACACCGGCTGCATGGGAAAGTACATCGGGAACTCGCAACGGCTGGCGGCGATGCCGTCGAAGTTCCTCGCGTACTCCTCAGCTGTCATGTTATCGACGGAGGAGTGCGCACCGCGCTTGGAGAAGTTGAGCTTCAGCACCTCGCGCGAGGGGCGTCCAGGGTGCTCGTAGTAGCCTGAACACCAATAGCGGAAGTTATTGAAAGACTCGATGGGCGTCGGGTAGTCTGGGTCGGTCCAGGGGTCGTAGCCTTCCGGTGGTTGATCGTAGCCGAAGGTAAGGTGGGGAGGATCTGGGAAAACAACGTTCTCACGTTTTGGAATGTATTATATATATCATCGCATACCATAGAATATGAGTAGCCTATAAAACGGCTCTAGCTTCTCATACATTTCCTTCGGGACTGCATCAGGGTGCCCGAACAGAGCAAGCGGAGTTGCACTGCCGATCGACCATCCCATGACAGCAAAACCACCGCTCTTTCCGTCGATGCTGATGGGAGGAATCTTGTGCGTCTCGGAAAACCAGACTAGGAAATTGCCCACTTCTATGGCCGCAAGCTCCATGAACTCTTTTCGCCCAGCGTTTAGATCGGCTAACTCCGAGTCCGTGTATTTGGAAGATCCAACATAGTCACGTCGATTGAGAATAACCAGGCGTACGTTGTCCTTTGCTCCTAGAGGGAGGAGTCTGTGGAAAGTATCTACCGAGGAGAGATCAGACTTTCGACAATCAAACACCGTCACCACTCACCGCCAGTGAATGCTGAACCGTGATATATCACAAGAGTGGTATAGTCTGCCGACCCATCTACAGGGCCACTGTCTGTAAAGAATATCTCAGTACCGTCTCTGTCAATAACAGCAGTAGGCATGTCAGGGGTGTCAAGAGACAAATATCGATGACCTGGCGCCCACAATGGCTTTATCTTGATTCTTGAAAAGGCAGTCAGCAACCAGTGGCGAGGCTTCTTACAACGAGCTCCATGTAACCAGTTCCGTCGAGTTCGGCCAATCCGCGCATGATGTATTCACAAGGCTAGCGTCTAGGTTGCGGAAAGCCTTCCGTATCAATGACTAGATCATCGAGGCACCAGGGGACGGTTGGAGGAAACAAACGCAATAAAGCCACTTTAGTATTGACCGGATCAAACACTTCAGATGAATATCGAGTCCAGAAGGGCGTTGGATTGGAGATAAAGCAACCAGGAGTGAGCATGACGTGAACGCGGGGGTCGCTTGCCACCCGGTGCGGAATATAGAGTTGATCAGATGCATTCTACAAACCACTTGTGTTCTATATACGCATCTCAAAGCTTACTTCTTCGCCTTCAAGGTTCTCTAGACGAAAACACAGCGGACAGCACCCAATAGCAGACAGCTAGATAAGTGGCACGAGATGCTTCTCGTGTATATTCGGCCATCCCCGGAGGAAGTCGGATCCCAGCGAAGTTCACTCCCTGGGATTGTTCTCAGGTTCCAATACGTTTCTCCGCATGTATGCCGTATTTTCAGCCTATCTTGCAACTAGTACCAGCTCTTCGAGGATAACTAGCGCTCTGTATGACTCTCGAGCGAACGCTATACTTACCTGCAACTCCAAGGCTATGTCCGAACTTGAAATTTCGAAAGGCTATCGAGCGGAACTTTCCTCACCGTGCAGGCACTCCTGCATGTGGTAGCGTGACGCTCTCTCGCAACGGAGAAAGAGCGAGTCCGTGTATTTTTGGGCTTCTAAGCGTGCGTTGACATTCTGATCCCGATTTCGCGTGGACTTGCTAGTCTACCGACGTTCTTAATGCTCCTAGAGACAGCGTGAATTCCGTACGGCATGGCGAATAACCCAATCTTCTCCACCTTTCTTTACGTGACAAGGGTGTATGACGAAATTGCAGTACCATCACCGATATTGAAATAGCTCAAGGACGCTCTCAAAATATCATTAGCATTTCTTTCTTCCTCTTGAGTAACCTGCAACGACGTATCTGTACGAAGGATTTCATGATGGGTTCTCCCTTAGATGCCACCTTCGCATTGATGCTTATCGGCTTCTTCATTGACGCTGTGTAAGTGCATGAAATCCGAGAAATTTTCATTTTCGTTGACCCATTTTGAAGTCTTTACGGAGCCGGGATGCTCCTTGTCCTTCAATACTTCCAAAGATACACCGAGGATCCCAGGTCTTCAAAAGCAATAGTACGCAATATACCTGTTCCTGCAGAAGCCACTGCTGAGCAATGATTGCCCATTGCTAGGTGGGAACAATGGTGTACGTGTGAACCAATATGTTACGCTCAGCGCACTTACCAGATGCACAGAATCCTCATGACTGTCCACATTTGTACTTACTTTGCCTGGGTGTATTGGGCCTTCATCTTGAGTTTCGGCAGCTTCCCAAATATTGATATCATGCCTCGGTATGCCTCCTGATACTCAATTCATCCTGCCTATCTGATATGGTTGGAATTGTCGGTCGCAGTACTGCCGTCACTCAACTGCTGGCCATCGTAAGCATAGTTTGCTCTCCAAGCGGCACAAGCTTAACTTTCTATAGTACCTGAATGCCTTCATGTCGCAGCTGTGCGTACCTCTGAATGGCCGATGATATTTCTTGGGTCTCATGTGTGTTTGTGATGCGCAGTTTCTTTGCGTGGCGTATATGGAGGTGTACGTACACTCTATTTTGATGATGTTTTTCTTCCAAGTTCTGAACGTCAGTTGCTAGTGAGCCAACGCAACATCTGCTTGACAGGCATCGTGGTATGTGCGGGTACTCCGTTCTGGGACGTAACACCAGCTAAACACAACTATATCAGTTGACTTTGGCCTGTTTGCAACTTGGTCTGTGACTCTTCGCTCAGGCTTGCCGGTGATTTCGTCTTCTGACGCCCTTCCAGGTGCTGGCATTGGTAAACAAACAACACTGAATGTTACCAAATACGTTCTGACTCCGTCCGTCGTTTACAGCTCAGACAGTGTTATCGTATGTGTTGATTCGCTCTCTCAAAAGTAACCCTGACCGGACTGAAATCCAAATCTTCTTAGCGCGGAAATCGGCAGGTTCAGTCGCCTTGCTTCTACTGAAGTTCGTATCCTCATCCGACTGTCTTGCATTAGTCGCTGATGTCCATCGCAACACTTCAGAAAGTTACCACGATTCAGAGTGCAGCAACTGCCGCGTGTGACCTGAGCATCACCCTTATTCTCATCTTGGTATGTCACATCGCGGCTTGTCCCTTGCGTGCAGAAATTATATTGTTGTTAAAACCGCAGCTATTCAATACCAGCCGAACGGGCTTGAAACGGTACGCATAGATGGTCTTATGAGTCGCTGATGTACTTAGGGACCGGGTTTGTTCGGTACGTGACAGAACCGACACACTCCTTAACAAACTTATTGCGTACTCCCTGACACGAGGCGTTTTGACAACGTAACTGAAATTTATCAGCTAGTATGTTATTTGCATTGACTAGCTTACAGTCTCGCGGCATTTTTCAATATGCTTTTTGTACGAGACGTTATTTTTTGTGAAACGTTGTCTTTAAGTTTAGGATATTTCCTTTGCAGTTCGTCCTCTTCCCGGAGAAGTTTATCTTCATGCTCCCTCTGCTGCCTAGTGGTCAACGTAAGCACCTTCGGCGACTCATACATCTCCCGCCTACCACTGATTGCAATTTCTGTGTAGTTTATCTCATCTCCGTCACCACGACGTGCGTGTGATCCTGCTCTAATTTGTCCGCTAATCCTCTATGCTAATATGTATACAAAGCCTGATTTCCCGTCACTCACTGTCATCGGAGGGCTCCCGTCGAGGCCAGAGCAGCGGTAACTCAACCACTTTTCCACTTTCAACGATACCCGGTGGGCAACCCGTAGGCGGTGTTCATGTACGTGTCAGTCGCAATGCATACCTGCCCGCCAAGCTGATGTTATTCCGGCTTTGATATCAGTCGGTTCTGGCATGGGGACCTGTGGATGAGACGACGGGCGAGACAACTATCGACCATTCTCACAAAAAGGTAGGTATCTTTGTTTCGCTTCCGAAAAGTATCCGAGATATGACTAATGCTTTTAATCGTAGGATGTGATTGGTGTTGCAGAGTAGCAGATGTCCACACACAAATAATTACTAATCTGAATAGACTCAACGACCTCGACAGGGTTATGCTCCCGCAGGAGGGTTGCTTCCTGTTTCATATGTCGAAGAGGGGGCGGAGATGTGTGTGATAGGCAATCGATAGGCAATTCAGACGTCGTACTGGTAACGCGTGGTTGAACTTCAACCTATTCAAGCCGCTACTTAGACCAGCAGGTAGTCCCCAACACGACGAAGCGATATAAGCAACTGTGCTACTTCCATTCGGCTAACTCGGTGAGTCTTGTTATTCTATTAATTCAAACCTGTAACCAAACTGATCGTACGCATAGATACGATTCTCCGAGTTAATCGACGGCGACTTTGAAATTGAGGTTGCTCTTCCACGTTCACGAGTTCCACGATGGATATCCGGATGCCGCACGTACTTTCAGAGACTCAACAGCAGCATCGCTTGTTATTCACGGCCTTGGGATTCCAGTGCCAGTGGATTTCACACGTAATGTTCGAGCCCAGCTGGTGCGCCTGGGGAGGGTGGGGGTGGGGGTGGGGCTCCTATCGGCAGTACCATAGATATATCGATATGCTACGGGTCCTACCACTGATCGGGATGGCAGTTGTTTTGCGATGATGTTATGCCAATCGATGCTGTCAAGGGGAGAATTCGGTGAAGGCAACCACAAGACTCACATACGTCGGAAGATCCGAAGAGGTGTCGTGGGACCACAAGACCCCTCGAGTCTGCGTCGGTCGTGACTCGATGATCGCCCACTGTGAGTTCACTGTACAGTTGACACATGAGACCCTCAGTTTTAATCGTCACCAGCACATACTACCGTTGGAATCTTATGACATCCGGAACACCTGAGCTGTGCTGTATCATCTTGCCTTGAGATAATGGGTAAAATTGGTTCTGCCCATCTCCGATCACCTGCGCGTTCTGGGGAACTGTAGAGAGCTCATTTATTACCATATAGCATCTCTCACAGGTCCAACGTCCTTTCTTCCAACACCGTTCAGTTTCGGAAGGTGATACTTCTGTACTCGTGGCCTGTAGCAAATCTTGATGACAGTTGTTGGCGACCACGGCAGGAGAGAAATTCTGTGGTTTGGGTGAGCGGGTGAGTCCTGCAGGTCCTCGAGTCGAACGTGCCGCTTATTACCCCCTCCGCCCTCCCCGCCCCGGCGGTGTCCAGTGTAGCGTACGGTGTGCCTTCGGCACCGTGACTTCTTCAGACCACGCATCCTGATGACTGATGACTGAGATTTCGAGGGCTTGTGCGGCCCTCTTCTCCGTGCGCCTCTATATCTTGATGTCCCGGTTGCGTGGCAAGGATGACATGAGTATTTGTTTCCTCGTCATCATCGTCATTATCGTCCTCATTGTCCTGCTGTTTGTGTCTTCCACAGCGGCTACTGTATTGGACTTTCATAAAAATCAATTTATCAAGCCTCGTGATTTCTTCGGGAAAATCAGAGTAGACCCTAGAGCTTCGGAATAGTTAGTAAGATCTGGTTTCCTCTTTCTTTTTTACCGTCCTTCGTTCGTCGCTGTTCTAATCACGACTACGTTGATCAGTGCGTCATGAGTATGCTTCCACCGGAGCCAAGGAATGATGTTAGTGTCGCATTTTATTTAGCGAGGAGTGTCCTTCGAATCAGCAAGGACATACGACGATACAGCAATGCCAGTACTACCTCCGACTATTGCATTTCTTGAACCGTTCATTTGAGTAGCTCGTTACAGAGTACGCTCCTGACGGCTCTGCTGGCACCTATATCGACGGGCAAGGTGTTGTGCCCCGCGTCTTTCCATTTCGACATCGGAGACATCAATTTCGCCCCGACAAACATTGACCTTCAAAAGACAAATTGACTACTTCGATCCTTAGGAGATGATGTATGATGTCGTTGAGTGTCGTCTTATCGGAGTCGAAGAGATAACCTTGAATCAGTAAAGGGGATCAAGGCGACTAAATAGGGTACTCCCACATCGAAACAAGGAAAACCCATAACTAGTTATACTGATAACTTAAAAGCGTCTAGGAGAGTCCAGTCTGTCCAAATACACATAGCTCTCAAATTCCTAATATCCATGATAACACATCAAAATCAACCCTCAACTGCAACTATAATACCGCAAGCGCTCCGCTCAGCATCGCGACGACCACCACGCTCGTGACAGCTGTGATCTGCATCACTGATCCTTCAATAGATTTCCACGCGATGACACCATTGGCCGATGCAGGGAATGTTGTCGAGAAGGAGTTGGTAGGATTCGGCCCGCCGGACAGACTGACAGTGGGAGCGGACGCGAGCGGCTGCGGCGTACTCGAGGCGGAGCTGGTCGAGACGATGGAAAACTTGTCTGAGACTGAGTACATGACGCCATGAGTACTATTAAGGAAGAGGAGGAAGTAGTCGTCGGCGGCGGGTACGTTTTGGAGGAAGATATTGAGAGAGGAGGTGTCGGCGGGGACTGGGAAAGTGAATTGAGTCGATATGGAGATGCTCTTTCTCGTATGTTGCTTACCATCTTTGGCTGCGTACAGTAGACCGTCCTGGCTTAGTCTCGCCAGTTCAACGTCAAAGGAGGTAATTCCGTCCAATAGACCCTTCACCCAAGTGACCGGGTTTGCTGCACCATTTACCCACTGCGTCCCGTTCGAAGGAGTAGTGATTTCGAAATAAGCTAAGAACAAAAGTCATCATAGCTTTTTTGCATACACACACAAAGTTATAACTTACAGGCATGAACAGCTAATGGCAAGAGCAGCCAAGCGGACAGGATGCTGAGGACTGCTGCTGGGATCGAGGACAAGTGCATGTTGTCGGGATATGATAAGGATTGGGAAAACGAGAGACAGGGTATCTTTCAGGGCCAATTACAGCAGCGGGCAAGAGGGTAGGAACGAGAAAAGGACAGGATACGGCAAGCGCTGGACGCTGTTGGGAACGCCGAGCAGCACGGCAGGCTGCCCAGGCTTAGACAGGCTATTTGGCTATATTTGTACTCAGTGGCGTCTCCCGGTCGAGAGACCCCAGTTCATCGTCGACCGCAACATCTATCGACTCCATGGAATCTCAAACACCAAATACTGCTCTTTCATGGTATTTGAATTTACTGCGGAGCGCACAATTCTCTTGGACTTGGCTCTAGAACCTCTTCAGTCTGACACTCTTGCTCTTTGGAAGGCTGTCTTGAAGTTGTACATCGATATACATCTCGCCGAAGAATGACTCTATACCTTGTCACGATCGCTCTCTTCGGGCTCTTTGTCAACATTGGCTGTCAGTCTTATAGCGACTACCGGACGGCATACTACTGGACAGATCACTGCGTGCGCCAATTCCTCGCGCTAGGACCCATCCAGGGGCTTCAGGGCATACGTGACTGAAAGGACGGAATGCCTTGACTATCTGAGGCGCTTCTATCCGATAGTCTGTCATGAGCCGTCAAGCTTTCAAACTCGGTGGGGATTTTCGTACTCGAAGTAGTACCTTGATTATTTGTTTCATTGCATCTCTGTCTTTGTTAAAGCCTTGCGTGGGTCGGGTGACGGTCATCTGACAGATTTCCATTGACTCCCTCGCGACTTGGTGCTTTTCGGCGGGGCTCCAGTGGGTAAAGCGCGTTGATTGTTGATGGAGCTCGAAAATGTCTGTGGACTTCGCGCTTCTCCTAGCAATTGGGCTTGCGAAATGGGCCTTTCTGATCACATCACGTTAGAACCTGTACTGCTCAAGTCCTTTCCTTGTCACGCAGCGATGTATCATGTGACATTTGACTGCACAGCTCGTTGGCGGTTCATATCAGCTCATGTTGTCGTTAGGACATACGTGCGATGCATATTGCTCTGAATCATCCTTCGTCAAATTCCGTCTGAACTGAAATTTAGTCTAACCAGTTTCGTGCACCTTCGCACCATGATCGCACTTGGAACAAATGGGACGCTGGTTTCATTACTCGTGTGCGGTGTCCATTATACGATTCCTTCCATATATCCGCAGTACCTGCCGAATTCTATACTGGTATAAACAAAAGTCTATCTCGAAGATCCCCACCTGCTCTCGGTTCACAAGTCACCCTTGATCGCCTTAGCAGTTGCCGCCCAAAAATGTTCCGGAGCATCCCAGTGGACCTGCAGACATGTCAGCCGCCAAGTCACGGTACGGAGGAATCTCAAGACACTCACAAAATGGTTTGCGCCCTTGATCTCCTGGAATTGTATCGGGCGGATCTTCTTCCCTATGGCGACGTTCTCCTTGTACTGGCGCTCCGTCTCGATGAACCCGAGGGCGCAGTACCAGTTCGTCGCCTCACAAAATTGAAAGACGACCGTCGTCTTGGGCAGGACGGTCTTCACAAGCTGTTCGTTAAAGAAGACGCGCTGGCCCATCTCGTTGAGCACGGGCTGCATTGAGAAGAACATTGGGAACTCGGTGCGCGCTGCGGCCGCACCGTCGAAGTTCTTCTCGTACTCAGTTGGGGTCATATTATCCACGGACGGCCGCGCGCCGCGCTCGGTGAAGTCGAGCTCGAGAACCTTACGTGTGGGAAGACCAACGTGGTTATAGTAGCCTGAGACCCAGTACTGGAAGTTGTCGAAGACTTCAGCTGGGCTGGCGAAGGCGGGATCGGTGAGGGAATTGTATCCCTCGGGTGGTTGGGGGTAGCCGAAGGTGAGGTGAGGAGGATCTAAACATAAGTCATGAATTTCGACCGCACTGTCCCTAGGCGAAATCATACCGTAAAGGATCAATTGTCGGACATATAGCTCTAGCTTCGCATATCTCTCCTTCGTAACGGCCTTGGGATACGCGAAGAGGGCGCACGGGGTAGCGTTCCCCATGGACCACCCCATCAGGGCAAAGCCACCGGTCCTGCCGTCTGCGCTGATCGCTGGGACCTTGAACTCTTCGGCGAACCAGATCAGGAAGTTAGCGACGTCGACGGCGATGCGCTCCATGAAGACCTGCTTCCCTGCGCTCAAGTCTTCAAGCTCGGCGTCCGTGTACCTTGAGGAACCGGCGTAATCCCGTCGGTTCAAGATAACAACTCGCACACCGTCCTTTGCTCCGAGGGGGAGGAGCTTGTGGAAAGTGCCTGCATAACACCACCGCGTCTCAGCAAAAGAACAAAGGTTGGGAATCTCGATAACGGCTCACCGCTTGTGAACGCAGAGCCGTGGTAAATGACTAGCGTTGTGTAATTGCACGAGCCTGGCACATAGCCGCTGTCCGTGTAGTGGATCTCAGTCCCTTTCCAGTCGATAACAGCGATGGGCATGATGATATACGTCGAGGAGGTTGGCGCAGACGTTCCGCCCAACCTACTATTATATTGCCATAAGGTTGGTGGCGTAGGCTATGCGAATAAGGTCACGAGTTCCACATTGCAGGAGCAGCTGGTTGCGATCTGTTGCGAGGCCTTACTATCTCTAGTTGGCAGTAGGACTGTAGTGACGTTCAAGCCCCGATCCGTATCGTACGGTGAGACTCGCTGCTAGCGGCCATGGAGTATGGTTGCGATCGGCACATTCGCAAGAAAGGCATGGGCTATTTCCATGTGGAATGTATGATTGGAAGTGAGCTCCAATGTTGCCATTCCGTCATTCACAGATGTTACATCACCCCAGCTTACTATATAGCCAGGAGCAAGGAATTTCATGATTTGATACAATTTTTGTCTATCTTCCAAACGTTCCGTGACTCCCGGGTCCAAATAGGACACCTATGGAGGAGATCATCTGGGAGTTCAAAAATCGACTTGCGTGCATGGCCAAGAGAGCGAGACAGAACGTGATATACATCGTGAAGGTGATCGACGGGCACAGGATCGATTTACAAGCTTAGGCTTTGCCAGGGGCACGTACTATAGAGCATGAAGGAGACTCGTATAACCGAGCTATCTTCAGAGTCAATGCCAGGCCTCCTGTCATGCCAACCCAGCTGCCACAACTTTCTTAAATCGCTCGACGATCGGGGCCATACCACCCTCATCAACCAGGAACCCTAATGACAACGCATACCCGTTATCGAACCTAGCTGGCCAAGAACTCACAATACGCCGATTGGTTTCGTCGTCCTGAAACTCGACGAGCCTCAGGGCTTCCTTGCCGCCCACCTTCTCCAGTGCCTCAAGCTCTTCTCGCACCGTCACAGTAATACCTGGGAGGCAGACGACGCGCGAGTGCAGCATAAAGGAGGATGAGGGAATGCGTGCCGCATTGAGGAAGTTTTGAATGGTCGTTTCGGGCGATGCGATCCAGACAGCGAGGTCGAGTTCTGGCGAGGAGAGCGAATTGCCGATGGGACAGGTGGTCGGCACGCCCTTCAGAGGCTCGCGGATGATACCTGAGAAATCGTTCAGTCACCAGCTCATTGCGAAATTGGCAGGACTGCACACCGGACAGGAACGAGGATGTTGCGGCTGCGGGCGGCCCGGGGCGCACAACAATGGTAGGCAAGCGCAGTATACGCCCGTCGACGAAACCTCTTCTTGTGTATTCGTTGATAAGGATCTCGCACATAAGTTTTTCAGCTCCGTAAGCACCTTGAGGAGTGGCAATCGTGTCTGGGGTCACTACGTTAGGCTGAAGGCCTGATTGTTCAAGTTTCTCAGAAGCGATGATGAAGGGACTTTACTAACCAGGGACCCGCCATACACTGCGAGCGACGAAGCAAATATGAACTTCAATGGCTGACTTGTGTTGGTACCGAATCGCCGAGCTGACTCGAGCACTGAACGAACAGCATCAAAGTTCACCTGAGGGCAGTTGCGATGTCAAGGACTGGAGCTGGCGTGAGGAACGTTTTCCTGACCTTCAGTCCAAGATCGAAGTTATCTTCTGCTCCTCGTGACATGATTCCATGCAGACAGTACACGATATCTGGAACGCCGTACGAGGTCTGAAAAAGACCGTCCGCCTGGCTTGGATCCGTTAGGTCTGCCTTGACCGCGATCGCATTAGCGCCTTGCGGAGCCTTCGGCGCAACAATATCGACTAGGACGAGGCGTGCATCGATCGTCTGAGGATCTTTCAGGAGCGTTTCTGCAAGCTGTTTAAGACGATCAATCTGGTTCTCGCGTAATGTGGTCTGGTCCCGTACCAAACGCCCCAAGAAACCTCCCGCGCCAGTGATCAGGATGGTCCTTTGCTCTGACATCGTTCGGACGGTATGCAGGACGTCGACTTAGAGTAGCTGGAATGTGACATTGCAGCCTGGCTACAAGCTAAAGACGTGCGCAAGTTTGTGAGAGTCGGATGGCGCATCGGAGCCCCGTGATCCTGACCTTGTCTGCTGATTGAGATTACGCCGAGTCAAAGAGCCATCAGATTCGTGTGACTTTCGAATGGATGACCTGCATTCCTAGCAAACTCTTCTGGACGTAGCTGTCAAGGTGTTGAGTTCAGTGGGCAATCAACGATGATTTCCTTAAGTTGAGTAGTATATTCGCCCGGCGCCACGGATAATTATAATACCGGCGTCTTGCTTATGGCATCTTCTGCAAATCGAATTGATTGAAGAGGATATAGCATCGCAGCAAAGCCGTGCTTATGATTACTTCGCTGCTGCGGCTCTATATTGCGCTGAACGGCATACCTACTACAAGGGTCTAGTTCCTCAGGCAAAATGTGGCCATATGGCGTCTTGAGACCTTATCGCGTTACACAAGCTCTGCTGCGTTCCTGTCAGTGTGAATTCACCGGTACCGATAAAGCATATATAGACAGCTGAGTGAACTTTTTGGAGCGTGCAAGTGTATGCTTGACTCTTGATAGCATGGTTGACAAGAAGTGGTTGGCGGGGACGACGCTTGCCCAGTTGCCTGTGCACTCTCCTAATCACCTTTCGGCGCCTTCGTCTTCCTGGAGGAGAGGTGTCATCCAGGTTCTTACTGTCCTCAGCCTCTTACTATTCTCCGTTCGCGAGTTATATGAGTGGAGTCTGCCAAGATGGAGTTGCCGTTTTCCCTTGCAGCAGTCGGGCGTAAACTGGCGATCTTGCGGTGACAACTTCCAATGTGCCAACATCACGCTTCCTCTGGATTATCACAACTCGAGCGACCCGCGTACGGTCAGCATCGCCGTGACGCGATACTTGGCGATCAATACGACGCATAGGTGAGCCTTCTATAGCATTCGTGTGTGTCGGCGCTCAACTTTGACAGGGAGGGCTCGGTCTTCATTAATCCTGGAGGCCCAGGTAAGCCAGAAATTCAGTACTTGCAAAGGAAGGATGCGACAAAGGGAATTAGGCGGGTCCGGAACCTCCTTGGCGTACCGTTCAGGGCCGCGAATGGCTGAGGTTCTGAAAGGCCGCTATGATATTGTCGGATTCGACCCACGCGGGATCAATCTCACGCGTCCGTACGTCTCCTGCTTTGAGACCAAGTTAGATGAGGACGTTTTCGCGCTCGAGGTCAACAAGTTCAGCTTGAATCTACCTGTGAATGTCACCGAGAGCGTCATAGTGGATCTGGAGACGCAGGTAGCCAAAGCTGCAGCGGCAATGGAGGCGCAGAGTAAGCACTGTACGGAGAGAGTCGGGGATTATATGGCGTATTTCGGTGCGTATGTTATGAATGTTATGGGTGGTTGCCGACGTTGGTCCGTAGGAACGGAATTCGTGGCGAGAGATATTGACGCCATGTCGAAGATTATCGAGGGGGAAGACAAGCGGGTTAACTGTGAGTTTCTTGTCTAAACGTATCAGTCAACGTTGGAACTATTCCGCAGATTGGGGCTTCTCGTATGGCACCATCCTGGGCCAGTATCTCATCAAAGTTCTCCCTCCCCCTCGACTGGGCAAAGTCATCATTGACGGCGTTGTCAATCCTGACATATGGGCCAGCTACTCGCCGAGATCATTTAAAGGTACCACTTGACTTTTCTCTGCATTTAAATCTAACCGCCTTTCCACCCAGGCCACTTCGACGACGTGGATAACGTGCTCTTCTCCTTCGCTGAGTCCTGCGTCGAAGTGGGAGACTCATGCGCCCTCTCCTTCCTGTCGCCGTCTGAAATCGTCTCGCGTATCGATGAGACAATCGAATCCCTGTACTACACGCCCCAGCCGATCAGTGACTTACCCGTGCCTGCTGTCGCGACGGCGAATAATGTGCGCAGCTTGATTTTCCAAGCCATGTATAAGATCCAGACGTGGGGAGACCTGGCAGTGCACCTGGAGAACGCCTTCAAGGGCAACTTCTCGGGTGTCGTGAATGAAACGATGCTGAGGGTGGATCCGGGCGGCGGGTCAAAGCCAGATTACTCCTCTTACTCTGGAAACACTATCAGGGTGCGTGTCTCGAGAGCATTCCGCCCAACACAGGACTGCTGATGCGCCCCGTTTTAAGTGCACAGACGCTAAACCTTACCCGCCTACGAAAGAATTCCCCAGCAACTCTGAGATTGCCCAGTACGTGCTCGAGTCAATGAAGAAATACTCTGGTCGAATGGGCGACCGGTTTTTCCCCTGGTCGTTTTGTCATCTTTGGCAGGGTATCGACCCAAGACGGAGCAGATACGAGGGAACGTTTGAGATGGAGGATGGCACGCTCGACACACCCATTCTAGTTTTATCGTAAGCATCCGTGGCCTTGCCCTCATCTGCGCTCCGCTCTCACGTATCGTCTCTAGAAATACGTATGATCCCGTGACACCGTTCGCAAATGCCGTATCCGCGAAGGAGCGACTCGGATCCAATGCGAGACTGATACAACAGGTGGACGGATGGGGCCACTGCACGATCGCCCAGAAATCGTTTTGCACTGCGGATATTATTAGCAGGTATATGCTGGATGGCGAAGCACCTACTGCCAACCACACGCTGTGCGGCGTCGCGGAGAAGCCATTTGTGCCCTTTGAAGAGGCGTTGTTCATGGCGGATGGGCAGGGAGATGCAAGCGTGAGGAGGGCTTGGGCGAAGCTGTCTGACGAGTGGGAGTTCTAGCTTGGTTATATTCATAAGGAGGGAGTGGCACTACTAAATACTCAAGATTATAACTCGCTAGGTACACATCTACTGATACACGGTTCTGACAAAGAGCGTCCTCGTGGCTTGGAGCTCTACTGTGGACGGCATTGTCCTATGCATCAAGATGTAGTTTCGTATCTTCCGAAGTCTCGGTCGCGACAATGCCGAACAAATGTTACGGGTGGATTGGAGGCTCTTCAAAGGCTTAGGAATGTAATCTTCATCAAGTCGGTGTCCCTACTCTGAGTGGGAACATGAGTCCAAAGCTCGAGCATGATGTGTGGGTGCAACTTACACCGTCGCCAGTGAAATCAACCAGGACCAGGCCATCGTCACTGATCATAATGCTTTGTTTAAACTCCGGTCCTGGTGGATCAGGGAGGTCTGCGAAGTAGCACAGATGTCGTAGTCCATACTGAACCTTCTCACTGCGCCCTGGTGATGGCTTGGCAGATTCCCGCCTGGCGAGCACGGGATTCAAGTCAAACACTTCCACGTGGGCATCATTGAAGTGCGTCTTGGGAATGTAATCAGCATATTTGCTTCCGGAGACATACGACGGCCAGCAGATATCAGGGCACGTATTGAGAGTGAGGGAGTTCTGGACGGCCCAATATTTCCAGAGCCAAGTCGTGCCAACGCCATCAGGAGAGTGAGGAATGAGCGCAAGGAGACACTCGATCGGTATCAAGTGCGAGAGGTGCCGCTCGTCTTCCACCGGGCGATTCCGGGAATACTGGTAGGTGAAGTATACTGACAGGATTTTCACGCTTTCTGCTGCAAAGAAGGGGACTTCGGGACTGTTGTTTGAGACGTGGGCGGAAGCATGGTCGCTTTGAATGAACATGTAGTTCGGGCGTGGCGAAGGAAACGGGTAATCGAACGCGCAGAGATAGCTGTTCCTGTCCCAGGTCGTCTGGGATGCCTCGTACCCTTTCGACAAAGAGTGCACTTCTAGACGCGCTCTCCCGTCGGATATTGCCAGAGCTACATATTGTTCTGTCAGAAACGTGTATGTGACAAGTGGGTAGATCCGGTGAAGATGCTACAATGGCCTGCTCGTCAGACGGATGCCCCTAGAGCACAGCTCTGGACGCACCAGTATCACGTCAGACGTTTTCCAGTTTACAACTACGAGGTCATTGAAAGGAGTCTCGGCACCGTCATCCGTGAAATGATAGCGGAGCAAGAGTCCAAAATTCTCAGCATGTATCTTGAGGTCTTCGACGTGAAGTCCCGAATCATAATATTGCCAGGCAGGCAAGTCAATCACTGGGCTGACCGCCAGAGGGTGGGGATTGCCGGTGGAAAGCGTCTTGACGTGAAGTCGACAGAATGGTCTGGCGTTCGGGTGAGAGGAATCTCTAAGTTTACGAGGGAGCGTTTCAGTGAATTGACGATTTTCATAGCAGCAGATACTTACTTGTCTGGTGACTCGATTGCTACAAGCAAGTCTTGGGCCGGGTCGAATGTGAAGTCACGCACAGGAAAGATAGGAGTGCATGCAAATTGCCACTCCTTGCGTTCTATGCCACGGGAATGACCGGGGAGCCTATTGAAGATCATGCGGGAATCCTTTGGCGCAATAGAGCCAAGCACTCCCCCCACCAATTCCCATGTGCTCAGCGGTTGTGGAGGAAGTTCTATGGTGTGAAAATCCAAGTTTTGCCACGCAAGAGTATACTGCTGTAGCCGAGACATGCGTTCCGACATAACCAGTGGACTCTTATGGTTGTCTTCCATACCTGCCGCCGCCAACTCAACCTTGTATTGCAGAGCAATTGATTCGTCAACAAGACTCTTCAGCGACTTGCACACCTAAGCATCCAGGTTAGAGTGGCAGACAGGAGTTCTATGTGATAGCCTGACAGTTCGCATCTGCAATAACAGCTTTAAATCGAGCTCCGAAAGAATGAGAGTCATCAGCTCGATGGCTAATGCGCAAAATCCGGATCTTGCTGAGTTAGACATTGTTCATTACAGGGAGCAAGAGACAAGGACCGTGATGGATGCGTGAGTGGCGTAAAGTCACATAGACTGGCTAATAGGTCAGCATCATCACGTAGTGCAAGAAATAATGACAAACACGCACTCCGCGTCTCAGTGCTAATCGAAATTATCGTCGACTTGAATGAGTCCCGCCGGCAAATACCGGAGGTGGGTGGCACGCGTATTGCGAGACATCGATACACAGACGCTTATACTTTCGATAGCGTTTAACAAAGACCTACGCCCCGCACCTTCCCCTCAGCCTGGACCTTGAAAACATCCTCAGGTATAGAGGTCGCGACAATATGTCTAATACTAGTTGACTTCCCATCATTTTATTTAATCTTAAATCTTTAAATTTCCTTTTCTAAATTGCTTGTCAGCCAAGTGATCACATCAGCCAATCAGTTTTGATTAAAAAAAAGGAGATGATCTGTAAATCGTAACGGTTTCTGCGTGCACATTGCTATACTTATGCGGGGCACTCTTGAGTGTTAGGCGGCATTGAGCGAGGAATTAGAGACTTCCGTAAGTCCAACGAATATTTAAAGACTTCATTGCTTGACGACCCTCATCAGCAAAAGACCGTAGTCGTACATACCAAGAGTTTAGAGATTTACGGCTGAAAAATAGGGATTTGACGTTACGAGAATTCATCTAGACTTTTCTCGCAGGGAAGTCATCATGAAACCAACTCGAAGTTGAAACTGGATCATGATGGAATCTGAGGATAGGGCCGAATACGGCAGCCTTTTATAGAGAATTGCGGTCGCCTGGTGGCGCTCTGATAGATCTCGTCTCTTGAGATTGATTCATGACGATTGGGCTGAGTAGCTCGGATCTTTTTGGTTATTTCGAACGTGGTCAACAGATGACATTGGGCAGTATGTATGAAGTGCATCTCCCGGTACTCCGGACGTGAGGGACGTTCTCCTGATGAGGTGCAGAAATCACGTGGACATCACGTTGCTGACGTGGCGGTCATTACAAAAGCGGTACGTGAGAATATCTCAAGGTCCAGCCAATGAGATGCTCCCCCTCCTGGCTCTCTCAAGTCAGAGCAACTACAGAGTATCGTGACAGGCCGAATATCCAGAGCCAGCGGAACTAGCAGAGTTACCTTGGATCTGCGGTAACACTACTGCAAGGGCGGATAAGGGCAGTATCGGGATTGACCGAGGCTTGTTGATGTTGCTGCGGCATCAGCGTTCTCGCCGCTTCCTCTGCCAGATCGCCTTGAGCCGATTCAGAAATAGCCTTGCGGAAGGAGCATCCTGGTAAAGAATGGGAAGGCTGTGTGTGTTCATCTCCACCGATATCCCCTTTTAAGATCCGAGCGAACCCCTTCCCTTCGCTGTGCGGCCTCGTCTACGAAAGCTATGAGCTTGTCTCTGCAGCGAGTACGCCCCCTTGTCCCCCGTCGTGCTTATCGTCATCGACTGATTTACCACAGGGCAATATACTTTGGCTATGGGTGAGCCTGACGATGTCCCCTACCGGATGTACAATATAAGATTGACGCAAAATGAATCTTAGATTCAAAGCGTCTTGTACGGTGAACAAAACCAATTCTCGCACCGTCCACTCCTGACAGGGTCAGTGATTCCTATAGGGATGTACACCATCATCTTTGCTGGATGTGTGTACGTTCTCCAATCGCGGAAGCTGTTCGGTCGCTCGAAGGAATATCATTTGACACTAGTTGTCGTGTCCCTCTTCCTCTGTGCAACATCTGAAGCGGCAATATACTTCGCTTATACCTTTATACTCAGCGATGTCCAGTCTGACATGCCATATGCCGGAGAGACTGAGAAGCAGCTGAGAGAAAAGGACACGGATAACCTGCTTGCCTGTATATTGGCACCAATAGTCGCTACTAACACGTGTGTCAGCCCTCTCCATTGTCTTGTGCCCACACTGACCAGAGATGCACATAGCGTGATAGCAGACGGTCTTCTGGTATGCATTGCGAGTGATCTAGATCGTCTTAGCTGAATCATTCGCAGATATGGCGCTGCTTCGTTGTATGGGAGAGAAAACTGAGGGTGGCTGTACTGCCCAGTATCTTGTTATTAGCAGGAGCAGGTATATCCCCATTTCATGACTCCTTATCATCTAACAGGGGCCCTGACTGCAAACGTTCAGCGTGCGGATACGCCCTGACATACTTCACGGCGCAAGCGTACCTTATTCGACTTCACCTACCGTTGTCTGCAACCACGCCCCCAGAAGGATGGGTCGAAGCAGGAAAGTGGTCCATGTATATGAGGACGGTCTTCTTCTCCACATCACTCGCGACAAATGTCCTAGTGACGATCTTGATTGGTAAGTGCATATCTGGCGAGTGCTCACAAGAAGTTATAGTTGCATTCTCATTGCTCATATCAGCTGGGCGGATATTGTGGCTGAATCGCGGGCTTGGAGACATCCTTGGTCAGAAGCACGCTAAGACTTACAGCCGCATAGCGTTAATTCTGTAAGATATTCATATGTTTTTGCTGTATGACCCACCTAAGCCACTGTAGGATTGAATCAGGGGCAATCAACTCCGCGTGTCTACTACTTGGTCTGATCATGGACGGACCGTTCAACACTCACATCATCCAAGGGGTGAGTTCGATCGCAAGGAACACAGATCCTCGGAGGGTAAAGCTGACTAGTTGGGCTTCTAGGCATCCGGTTCGGAGTTTCAAGTCTCAACTTTCGTGGTATTCCCTAGTACAATTGCTGTGAGGCGTTTGGCTCAACGCATTTCGTCGTCCTGACTTCCTCCATAGAACATTTTCCCTACCCTTCTTGTCCTTCTCGTAGCACTGGGTAAAACCACCCAACCGACGAGTACCATCAGCTATAACGGTGCGCTAGACACGCACGTCACATTCCCTTCGATTGTATTCTCGCATTCACAGCGCCATGCGGCTGCGGATCAGGTGCGCAGTGGTCACACCGAGATGAGTGACGTGCAAGGAGAGATTATCGTACGGAAGGCTGCTGACACGGTAACACGGGGTGTACCTGAAGGCAGGGCTTCTGCAGAATTTAATACACTGCATTGAACGAAAGGAATGCAGCAAGGCGATTGACCGAGGCTGCCAAGCTGTGAGAATCATGATGATGACCGACAAGCTGACGGGCTGAGGAGTTTCACTGCAATTTTTCTCTCAACCTTTCGCCGCATGTGATTTCATTGATGCCGCGAGGAAACCGCCGGGATTGACAGTCATAATAAGCCAGAGGCTCAGGGACATCTGGTGATACAGAGTGAACGAAAGTACAAACAATCTACCGAGTCCGTCAGAGGCTATAAATCGTAGCCACTGTTGTGTCCGAGTCTTGCTGTGTGAAGATCAAACTTAGTACGTCGATACAAACAGATATATATGACACTCACACTGATCATGAGCAGGTTATCCTCACTGATCATCAAACCCTCGCATGGTTTTGGAAGCGAAAACATGGAGGACATTGATTGTCTTCCCATCCAAGCTTGACCACGAAGTGGAGCGCTCTCGTATTCAGGGATCGGCTCCCGACGTCTGGCGTATTCCCGTCTCAGAGCCAAAGAATTAAAATCCAGCATTTCGGCGGACTCGGGTGGCGAATCAGGCATCCAATCTGGCATGATGGGGTAAACAGCTTTGGTGCCATGCATATAGCAGCGCCAGATGGGGTGTGGAAACATTTCGCTGTGTATCGTTATTCTCTCAGGTGCCCACTTCTCCCAAAGCTAGGCCATGCCTACTTCATTGGGTGACTCCGGGATAAAGGCAAGCAGCACTTGTAGTGGAATAAAATGGGCAGGGAATTCATTAGCGTCGCGGGCACCCACAGAGACCATCTCGTACGATAGGCAGAGAACACGGGATCCAGGCGCTGCGAAGAATGGGACTTCGGTGTCGTTAAGCGGGGTCCATGAAGGTGCCGGGTTGCTCTGGATCAAAATATTGTGGGATACAAAATAAGGGCCGTGATCTTCGTAGAGGAATGCACATAGATAATCCTGCCCGTTCCATTCCGGATCGGAACGAGCCTCTCGAGGTAGGTCGTACACCTCCAGTCTCGGACCTCGCTCGTCTGAGATACCAAGTAGTATATGATGATCCGATAGGAACGTGAACGTATCGATTGGCTTGCGACGGCCTCGGATATGCTAAGGATTGGTGTTGTGTTACAGTAGAAATCTCATCAACGGTCGACTCACAATCTCCATACTAGCCGTTTTTCAATTGTGTACAAAAATATTGACGTCGTCATAAGGACCGTGTGCAAGTTGACGATTGAACTTCACTCCCACTTTATCATCGCAAATAAGAACGTCGAATGAATAGCCTGTGCTATAAGATGTTTGCAGCGGCACGATGATCAATGCGTAACTCGCTAATGGATGTGGCTCATTGGTCGATAGAGTCCTCAAATGGATGGTGCAAAATCCACCTCCACTTGAAGAAGCCCTGTTTGTTGAAGACGCATCAGTAAGAGCTCTACATCTTAGATATTACTCACTGTTGGGGGAAGTCGAGCATTGCAAGAAGATATTGCGACAGATCCATCTTGAAATCCCGTATAGGAAATCCCACATTCTCTATCTTCCACTCCTGCGACCGAATCCCGCGAGCGTGGCCGGGCAATTTATTGAAGACCAATGTTGTGTCTCCAACAGATGTAACAAGTACACCTCCGTAGAGCTCCCATAAGTGACCACTGAGCTCGATCTCTTTTTCTAAGGGTGAGAACGTCATCTCTCTCCATGCCTTCGTGTAATTTTGCAGTCGCCGAAGACGCTCTGCCACATCGATAGAGCTTGGAGGACCATTCTCCATGCCAGCTACAGCAAGTTCAATCCTATATTGGAGAGTGACGGATTCATCTATGATTTTCTTCAGGTCAGAGCACACCTTCAAGCCCAATCAGTATTATACGCGGTACATATGTATGCTAGGAGGACACCGACTCTTTGGCATGCAACTAGGCTGTTCAAGTCAAGATTTTCAAGGACATACACAATAAGTTCTGTGGCAAGGGAGAGTAGATTACGGAGAATTGGGCGGCATTGTTACGAGTCCTGAGTTTACGGAGGAGTCTTTGTCCAGAATCCGCCCTTACTTAGGCCGCACTGTGAGGATCGTGAGAATCGCTTGCCGAGAATTCGTGAGAGTCTGTACAAATATCAGAGTTCCGGTTCTAGTGATCCGTTTTGTAGTCTCTGATTTCCGTATCTGAGCTCTGCCTCCTCTTCAAGACTTCATCGACATGCTTTCCTCCGACTCTTTTGGCTGCCTTGAGAACATATATAGAGCTGATATTGTTCTGCTCGACGTCGAGAAGCTTGACAAGGCTATGGGAAAGAAACGAGCCCTATTTTCATATCTAGGTCGAGCAGAAAAGATATTGTTCGGATACCATAGAAGGTACAGCTCTCTGCTGCTGTATCGAAGGCGTGTTCGAGATCAGATTACGATCTTGAATTGTGACTAGTCATCGGTATGCCCAAGGACGGTGTCCAACCCGCATCAAATCAAAATGCGAACTTATGCTTTCCCTGCCGACCCAAACAGTCTGTAGAACCTCTCGCAAACCGCCGCGAACACCTCCGTGGCTTCGTCGACTGCGTCCGGGAACGGCTTCGTCAGGAGTGCCTCTCCTAGCGCCTTTGCATATGGGTCGCGCGCCCAGCTATTCACGTTTATCTGCAGGACAGCATTGTTACTAATGATTCGAATCGAGGGACACATGGATGCTCACTTTGCTCACACCGTTCCTGATGCACTCTCTGAAGAGATCGTCGGGCAGCTCGTCGGTGCCGTGCAGGCATATTGGGACAGTGCCTTGGAAAGTGTTTCTCAGATCCTGTAAACTAGATTGGTGTCAGATCAGGGGGGCCAAGATTATGAGGATAGATCAGACACACATGTCTTGCCTAAACTTCGGTGGGTTTATGTACTTTCCGTGAAGATTCCCAATGCTCGGAGCGAGGATCGTTGCTCCAGTCCTGCTGACCACGTTTGTATAAGGCATCTAGACACGGAAAAGTATGGCGTACCCTTCGATGAATTCCTTTGCTTTCTGGGGCTTTGTAAGTTTCGCGTCCGAGATCATTCGTAAACCTGCCTCGCCGCCCTCCAAGCGGCCAAGCTCAACCTCGACAGGTATACGCAATTTGGTTGCGCGGACAACATAAGGGCGCGCGATAGAGATGTTCTCCTCGTCGGTCTGCGAAGACGTACAATGGTGAACCACTAACGAAAAAGCGCGGAACGTACGTCTGCATGACTAGCATCTACCATGATACTGTCGAACTTGATCCCTTCTTCGGCAAGCCCGAGAGCGAGCTCGAGATGCTCAGCATCGGTCGCATGGTCCAGGTGTACTGCAATAGGTACCGACGCCTCTCGTGCCCTAAATTCTCATCCAGATCAGCACAGGACTGTGTAAGGTGACCATGAAAGGGACTACCGACGCTGTGATGCAGAACTGAAGAAACGGACCTTTGCCGTACATCAGAGTGACTGGGAAAATCATAACAATGGCAGGGCTTCTACAGCGTTCCGCAGCACGGATGAGAGCGACGACCGAATTCGTGTCGTAACTGTGCACATGAACCCGGTGAGCGAGAGACCTCCATCTCAGAGCAAGGTCACTAACCACGCTTGAGAAAGGATACCATACCCATCACGTTGCGCCTTGTAGAGCATCTCGAGTGTTCGATTGCCAATGAACGCCATGCTGGAAGACTTTCGATGTTGTCCTAGTACGAAGACGTCGTAATATACGATGAGATAGCTCCTGGCATGGTTAGTAAGATGACGGGAGTTCAATGACGATAGGTCTCATGCTCAAGTTAGATCAACTGAGTCCGGTCCAGACTCGTCTCTCTTCCATGTCGATAATCGAAGCAAGTGTTTGCATTGGATTAGCTGGTACGTGTCAATGCATAGTAGAAGATTGGTTCTGACCTTATGCAGTATTAGAAACTCGACTGTATCGCAATCAAGTCACCAGGTTAGACGACGACGTATGCCACTTCGCTCGGACCATCCCCTAGCAAAACTCGCAAAAACCCAGCCAGTGTTATTTATGTCCACTCGGATTCCCGTGACAGTCGCCCTTATCTCTTGTTCGTACCTGCATTTGGCGTATCTCTATAACTTATATATATATACCCAAGGTGTAGAATCTTTGCCGAGCTCTAACCTTTCCACGCTCCTTCACTATGAGCTCGGAAGGTCGCAGCGAAAAGAGCATCGAGAAGGCGGAAGCTGTGGACGAGAAGCACGCTCATAATGTGTCCGTCTCGACTAAGGAAGTTGACACGGGCGCGCAGCTTGTAGCGGGTGCAGATATCGAACTGGATGAAGCCGAGTCGTCGAGGATAAGGTGCGTGCGCGATATCACCTGTGCCGAAGGACAGGTTGAATGAATCTCGTATGAAGGCGGAAGATCGACTAGCATATTATGCCCCTGATGTGCAGTGCGTATTCAACGTCTCCAGATAGCGGGATGACATAGCTCACTAATTAGGACAGCGCTTTACTGGTTGGTGATTGTTGACGTGTTGAGAACGACTCATCTGATCTTCTTGAGATCAGGATACAGTTCATGGATAAGACAACGCTTGGAAGCGCAGCGATCCTTGGTATCACGTGCGCGGGTCTTGCAGGTTGGATATGTATGTTTTGACTGGATAACTTGCATCGCAGCGAAGAAACATCTTACCACAAACCAGTGAGAGATACTCCGTTGCGCATGTGGCTGGATGCATACTAACTTCATACCCTCCACGCCAATTAGGTATAACTGGTCCGTTCTCTCCCACTCTGCTCTTCTCCTCAGTGAAGGTCTAAGCCTACATGAAGGCTAGGCACAATCTTCTACCTCAGCTACCTCCTCTTCGAGTACCCTCAAAACCTCGCACTCCAGGCTTTTCCCGTCGGCAAATGGATGAGGTGCGTCCATCCATTTCATCTCATCATCTTCATTAAATTAATCTCGAGCTTATCGCGATAGTGTCAATATCACTATCTGGGGCATCGTTCTCTGCATGCACGCAGCTTGTACGAACTTCGCTGGCCTGTTTGTCGTTAGATTCATTCTTGGCGCGTGCGAGGGCGCGATTACTGCGGGCTTCTTGATTGTCAGCTCAATGTTTTACACGAGAAAGGAACAGACGTTGAGAGTCGGGTATTGGTGTGAGTGCCACTCCTAATCCTGGTATCATGCTTGGCCCAGAATGCTAAGTCGGCACTTGTAGTCTTAATGAATGGAACAGGTACGTTAGCGGGACGGAGGATTGATCATGATCGGCACGCTGATGGTCGATCCAGCCCAGATCATCTCTGGGTTCATCAGTTTCGGAAGCCTACATATCCGCACGGGTGGGATGGAACCGTGGCAGTGGTACATTTACCTTCTCTCCCCACCATCGTCTCCGATTGATCGACATAGGTTGATGATCATCACCGGTATCCTCACGCTGATCTGCGCACTTGCGTACTGGTACGCACTCGTGCTTATTCATGAGTAATAGAATGAGTGGATTATATACTGGTGGGATGGACGAGTAGGTTCTTGTTCCCGGACTCACCGACGAACGCGTGGTTCTTCACCATGGAGGAGCGGGCGAAGGCAGTGCAGAGGATAAAGGTACCGAGTCCTTCGTGACTTGGATTAAGTTTGGAGGTCTAATGTTCGCTCGGAGGAAAACCAAACTGGTGTCGAGAACAAGCATTTCAAAAAGGACCAGTACGCTTTAGATCTCCTCGTCTCGTCTCACATTGGCTTCATGTCACGTTTTAGGATGATCGAAGCCCTCATGGACCATAGGACCTGGCTCTTCGCTCTCTTCTCCGCTCTACACAATATCCCTAACTCCATAACAAATCAGCGTCAAATCATCGTCTCCTCGTTCGGATTCAACCCTCTCCAAACCACGCTCCTCGGGTGCGTGGACGGCCTCGTTGAGATATGCACTATCTGGTCTGGTGTCACTATTGCTGCGAGGGTCAAGGATGGCCGAGCGTATGTTGGGGCGATTTATTTCCTGCCTACGTTACTCGGGTTGATATTAATCAATACACTGCCATGGAGCGATAAGGTGGGACTGTTGTTTTCGCAGTGGCTGTCAGGTGAGTGTGTTCAGTGTGAAGCAGGTGTAGATGGAGGCTTATGAATGAGGCTGGTGTGTAGGAATTAGTGCGACAGCATTCGTGATGTCGCTGTCGTGGCTTTCGAGTGTTACGGCAGGGCATACGAAGAAGGTTACGAGTAAGCGTTCGCTCACGCCTCCGTTGAACATCAATTTGATGATCAATATACAATAGCCAATGCAATCATGCTGTCCGCATATTGCATTGGCAATGCTGCTGGTCCTTTCATGTGGCAAGCCAAATACAAACCTAGGTCCGTCTGCGCCCTCCCTTCACCATCTTTATCTTATATTCGTCTACAGAAACCACGTTCCGTGGGCGATCACCGGTGTTTGTTACGCCATCTGCCCGCTCATTTTACTCGTCATCCGATACATGCTCCGTGAGGAGAACAAAAGACGCGACCATGAGCCCCCAGACCAAACATACGATGATATATATATCGAAGTCGTGGACAAAGATGGGAATAGGGTCGAGAAGAAGGTGGATAAGGTGCGTGTGATGGTCTGGTTGAGGTGAAAATATGGAGGTATCGTGACTGATGATTGTGAACAGGAATATTTAGATTTGACGGATCGGCAGAATCGAGAGTTTAGGTATGTGCTGTAGGTAGACCGGAATAATGAATGTGCATGTATGATATACTGGACGAGATGTATAAGCAACGCATGAGCTACGAGCATCTTATTTACGCCTGACGCTTTTAGACCGCAATGGAGCTTCTTTTCGGAGAAGGACCTCAAGTGATGGATGTGGATCGGTTTGCGGTGAGTCTGACTGGAAACTTCAGGAGTAGGACACAGAAATCGAGGAGAGCTCAAGGCTAGAGACACTTTAACCCCTATGCTCAGTAAGTCTCAGATGTTACGTTAAACGATAGATCATTGGTAGTGATGTCTGAACATGTTTTATACTGTAGGATACTCCTCCAGCATTAGCTTGAAGAGTTACGATGACTGTCAACACATGATCGTCGACCTCTACACTCCATGGGATATGCAACATCACGGTTACGAGTCCTGAGGTACGAAGGATGAGTTTGTACGCTCAAAATGAGTGGGTTGCCGAATGATGTCCTTCGTGGGAACTCGTGCCGAGTAATTGGTGTTTCAAAATATTTGTAGTGCTAATCACAAAATTGGATCCCAGATTCATAGTCCGTTTGTAGTGATCACTACAAAGAGACTACAAACTCGTTTTGTAGTCCCTTTTTTCGATATTCTCTTCCTCACTATCTTCAAATTGCTCCTTTTCCTTCCTCCTTTTCAATATAAGCTTATACCATATATATGTGTAATTGTGAATATTTCTGTAGTTTTAGCATTTTCTTTGCCTTCGAGGTACCCGATACGTTGTCCGAGGCCTTTCTTACCATGGGAATTCGACTTCAATGACCGTTTGTTGTGGGTGGCACGGTGGCGCACCACATCGATTCCAAATACTGGCTTCTGATTGGCCAGATGCTCTCTCGTGTGGGTCACTTCATAAATTTGGGCTTCAAGTCTAGTGTATAATCTTAGCTGACTTCACCATTCATTGAGTGAGCATGAGATACCAGTAAGAGAATGACGTAGACAGCATGAAAGTCTCACAAGATTTTACACACTGTTTATGTCATTGGTCACTGATAGCTGGTATTTCCACAGAGAAAAATCAGAAATTTTACTAAAAATATCAGAAAAATTTGTACAACCCAGGGTGGCTGACACCCATCCATTCGTTTGTTTACACCTCTGAATATGGTAATTATTGATGTTGTATATATCTTTTTTACCTTCTACTGGTCTACTGGCTTTATTAGTTGGCTCATTGAGTGAGGATACCAGCAAGAGCATGACATAGATGGCATGGAAGTCCTGTGAGATTTTACATGCTGTTTACATCATTGGTCATCAATAGCTGGTATTTCTGCTCAGAAAATTTGGAAAATTGCTAGAAATATCGGAAAAATTTGTACAGCCCAGGGTGGCTGGCACATTTGTTTGGGTGATTATTTGTATATGGTAACTGTTATGAGTCCTGAGGTTTTCAGAAAATTCCATACCCCATCATAATCAAAAAATGGATTAAAATAAGATAAAAATAGAATTAAAAATCCATTTTAGACCATTTTTAAATTATAATGAAGTACAAAAGTTTCAGACAATTAATATGAAAATGTAACAAGTGACCTCAGGACTCATACCCATGCCATGCAGAGCAGTGGCCCTCTTGCCCAAGTCTTTCATATGTAAATACAAACTCCTGATCCATGCTATCGCTCATTGCTGTGAGAGGGCCTCCTTCTCGGCGTCGACCTTTGCAATCGCAGGCCTTCCTAGCATCTTCTGCAACCATGCGTGGACGTGCGGAACCTCCTTCGATGCATCATATTTGGGACCCGCTAATCTAGTGGTACCACCCACAGTCCATGTGATGAAAGACTTGACACACAAGGTGTGAGCATCAGATGCTCGACGAGGGTTACAATCGGTATAACATGCCAAGTCAACGACGGAGTACTTTCCACCGATGAGCCACTCTCGTTTGGCAAGCTCGCCATCAGGGACCTTGAGGAAGAGCTCGACTTTGTTCTGGTAGCGCTCAATAGCGGAGGGTATCCTGGAAGGAATCGTCAGCACCCAGCTGAATATAGCTTGGGTGTGTTCCTCACTTCTCAGCATGACGATAGCTGAACCAGGCAGTGTTGTCAATGACGCAGTAATAACGCGGTTATAACTGTGGGAATGACCAAATGACCAAATGACCATGCAGGCGTCACAATGTCTGAGGTAAATACCCTAGGCCTGTAACTAATTAACTAGGTAGATGTAGATGTAGACGTGAATTGGTACAAGTATCAATGGACTGTACTCTCTGAACTTTCCTCATCAGCAAGCAAATCATATAGCTCCAACTCCTCGTCAAGTGACCGAATACCGCCATGCCAATAGAAGCCAAGTGTCGCATTCCGCAGAGCAAGGTCCATATCGTATCGAAAAAGGTCCTTCAGCTGATAACAGGACTTATCAAAAGGCCCAAAAGCTTCATTATCTGGCTCTAACTCTGCTCCTGTATGTTGAGATTGACCATCTACTTCGTCAGCGGAAGGTGAACCGGGGGTGCTGCTGGCAGTACAGGTAACCCCGGGGGCATCGTCTTCGCCGGATACCTGCTCAAGAACACGGCTCAGCGGAATAGCAGGGTCACTGCCACTCTCCTGAGGATCCTCCGGAACAACGGTGGTATCTTGTTTCTTCAGATTAGCTCTTTCGATACGTGCGCAAAGTGCTCGTGATCCATCATCATCGATGATGCCGAATTTGCGCTTCAAGCACTGCCACGAGCATGAGCCTGCACGCTCGTGCAATCGCTGGATCTGGCTTTTCACAATGGACATCTTTCGTGCCTTGTCCAGCTCAAGCCGATTGCACACCTTCGTGATAACAAGGCCGAGTTCACTGAATACGTGCTTGGTAGCAACAGAGTTTACGATGACAGTGAGAACACGAATAGCCAGTTTGACCAGTGTGTTCCGCCCCTGCCGTGATCCACTGTCGAACATCTTCCAGACTTCAACTAGATCGACTTGTCGATTCTGAAAGAATCTCATCAATTGTAGTGCAGCGGGAATACTATAATGTTAGAACTCACTTCTTGAATATATCTCTGCCTTATCTTGTTGAGCTGCATCCACTCTGGAGAAAATTCCTCATGCCCTGCCAGATAATCCATCCAGGCCTTCCAGAACTCCCAGCCCAGTGGTTCACGAAAAACACGAGAGTATAGCTTCTCCGCCATATTGTATAAAGCCATGGGTGATAGTGCCGGGTTGGTGGACTTAAATGGCTTATTACGAACATAGGGATTTAGTACCATAGCGACGATGAAGCAGTCTTGTTCCACTTTAGCCCATCGAGCCTCGAGACAGGCATGCATATGAGAACGAACTGATAGTTCAATATCTTCACTGTCGAATAAGAACCACAGGTAGCCCAAGACCAAAGGAACACTATCCATCCGAGCAGTATCAGATTGGAAAATGTTGGTCGCGATCGCAAGCGGCTCAAGGTGTCGCTTCATCCTGGGAATACAGTCATTTGGTGCTTCACACGAGCGACAGACATAAAGACCTACCTTGCTAGATCCACCCAGAAGCCATCACGGTCCTCAATGAACTGCAAGATTGTCTCTGCCTTCATTCGCAGGTTAGCTCTGTTGCCAGCACATTCAATTAGAAGCTTGCGGTGCTCATTGGCACATGTTCGGAGTGATTTCTGGACGGTCAGCAACTGGGTAAAGGACAAATAATGGTATGTCCATCGAGTTAATGCCGGCACGATAAGAGCGAGGGTGTGAACGTCATTTGTGCCATCATGTGGCTGTAACTGTTCAATACGGAACTTGGAAAGAGCCAGGCTATGGTTATTGAACCACTTGATGACCTCGAGTGCGTTATCAGACGTTCTGACAAATGATACATTAAGCTTGAAATAGTCCTTGACAAGAAGATTCATCTGCCAGCCATGAACTATGTCATTATTCGAATTGATTATATGTGATTTTGTTTACCTGGTGACTCCAGCACGCCAGAGTAAGGATATGGGGCCTCTTCTTTGTGAGCAATTTCCTCATCTTGTTACAATCTCCTCCAGAATCTGTGCACCATCCAACAATTTCAATGCCTAGATCCTTCTCGCAATTATCGATATCATCTTCAACCAGTTTGAGCAAATTTTTGGCTGACTTGCACTCGGAGGAGATATCATGCGTGTGGATAAAGTGTGGCTGCACGGAACATGGGCCTCAGGACCAGATACTGGCTAAAAGGGTTTTTGTACATACCGTTCCCTCAACAGTGATCATGGATGCTTGACACATCACCTTTGATACAGTTTTCCAGGCATCTCCGTGCCTGGAGGCAAGTTTTCTGTGGACTTCATGCTTTACAGCACTTTCCACCTTTGCAACTTCAGTGTTGAGTACTTTTCCACTCAAATCCCTTCGATCTGGGACCCTGGCTAATGGTAGATATGTTGCTATAAATCGATGCAGCTCTGGGTTGTCAGCTGCACTCCATGCTATCCCACAAGCAATGAAGAGGCGGCAGAGGTCAGATTTGAACGTCTCCTGCTGCTCTGAAGTCCACTGAGGTCGTGCAAATGTTACTGCAGAAGCCTCGCTTGACCCTCCAACCCTGCGCCTCTTCGATGCCAGTTCAGGCCAGTCGTGTACTGCAAGATGTGATCCTGAGGCTTGCACTGTGTGCAACGTGAGAGGAGAGGCTTGCACCATGCGTGACATGAGGGGAGAGACTGTGAGATATGGTGGTACAGATATATATGGAGGTCGATTCCGGGGACTTCACCGTGGTGTCTGATTGACAGGCACCGGAATGGATGTAATATTCTCTTCGCTAGCTGTCATTTTAGATGTTTGTTGCTGTTTTGCCCAATCCTTTACACTTTGTGCGACATTTGCACAGTTGATGAGATGGTTCCGCATAGTTTTTGGTCTTCCTTCGATGCCGCTGACCTGTTTACGAGCTTTCAACAGGATAGGTTGATGTTAATCTGAAATACAACATGTTTCTTACCCTCGACAATAAGCTCTTCATCACTTCGAGCTAGGACACTATAACCTCCACGCTCACGCTCGACAGCTGCCTGTTTCATGTCTTCCACCCGAATGCTCAAGCAGGAAAGGCACCAGGCCATCAAATGATTGTTCTTTGCTGAAGTAGCTGAGTAGCAACTTTTGTCGGAATCAAAGTACTTCCAAACTGGATCCTTAGGGCACATGGTGTACAATAAGAACAATGTAAGGTAGATTGCTATGTTCAATTGTCTATTCGACAAGCGGTATCCAAGATTTCGCTAAACGACCCCGATTATTAATTGTTTCAGACTTTCAGCCACAATTTCCTATATATAGTAATCCCGAGCACAAATGGTGTATCTTTGACTGCCATCACGACTGACTCGAGCATCTCTGACCTCGTGGTAAATTTGGCGGCATTAGGTTTTTACATACAACACTGACACATGTGTCATTCAAATGACACTGACCTTGACAACACTGGAACCTGTTGGAACGAATCACGTGACATTGGGCATCTCGGCCATGCATGTGGACAAGCCACAAGCACCCTCATAGACGCTTAAAGGACATTATAGAATATTCGAGTATTTCAATTTATTTCATATTAAATGTTATAGTATATTCTATAACATTCTAGCATAACATGT
>KV425650.1:56172-68605 GCA_001632425.1 Neolentinus lepideus HHB14362 ss-1
TAACCTTTCAATAGGTTATGAGCCCAAGCGGACTCTAGGATACAAACTTGCTTACATTTGCAAATCGTTCTCAAGAGCTAATAGCTCACTTATTACATAATCTGTAGCTACCGAGCTAGCGTACACTATGTTGAACACTAGCGGCAATATATCTTCGGTATACCGCATTGAGCCACTCCGCGGCGATAATTACGCCACATGGAGTATAAAAATAGCGGATATCCTCACAGATAATGACCTGTGGGAACATGTTACCGAAGAAGGTAAATGCCCAGAACCTATCATAGCCGCCGCATCATCAGGGAAGCCGTCGGCAAGCGCCGAACCGAGCAACCTGGCAGACATCAAGGAATGGAAGGCTAAAGATAGAAAGGCATTATCTGCCATCCATTTGCGGGTCGCTGACTCACATCTAGTGTACGTACGCGGAGCGTCCACGGCTCGCGAAGCCTGGACAACATTACAAACAATGTTTGAGTCACACGGCCCGATGGGCATTGTAATCGCACGTCAGAAATTCTTCCAAGCACAGTGTGACGAAAATAGTGACATCGAGGAACACATCAGATCGATGCGAGAATATCAAGATGAGATCCACTGATTGGGTGGCAAAATCATTGATGACGAAGACTTTACTATTACATTGCTTATGTCATTACCAGAGTCCTGGAACACGTTTATCCAGTCTATTGATACCGTCGCCCTGAAAACGACGTCATCAGCGCAATTAATAGCGCGTATACTCGAGGAAGACCACCGCCAGAAGTCCCAGCCCGGAGTTTCAGACTCCGCTCTCCCTGTCCGAGGCAAAGGTTGTTCTTATGCGGGAAATAGTAATATTATTTGCTATAACTGCAATAAAAAAGGACATACAAAAGATCAATGCTGGGCTAAAGGAGGGGGTAAAGAAGGTCAAAAACCCCAAAGAAAGGGGAAATCAAATAATACAAATAACAACAAAGCCAACACCACATCCGAAACAGCATTCGCTTTCACAGTCACGGGCGTTTATGAGCAACCGGAACATGCCGCGGTGGCGCAAGACAAGCGCCCAACGTGGTATGCTGATAATGGTGCCACAATGCACATGACAAATCAGCGGGAATATCTCGCTACCTTTGAAGCATCGCCACCCGGTGCTTATCTCGATGGCGTAGGCGGCAAATGCGAAGTAACTGGAAAAGGAAATGTCAATTTAGATTTCAAAGTAGGAAAATCGAATATTCCAGTAACGCTCAAAAACGTTACATATGCACCGAACGCACCGCTAAATTTAATTTCATTATGCCGTGCTGATGAGGGCGGAATGGGCTACACTGGAAACGGCGGAGTTTTAACCATTACCCATAAAGGGAAGGTAATCGGGATCGGCCGAAGAAATAATGGGCCAGGACAATTATATGCTATGGACTGCACCGTAAATATTCCGAAAAATAATTCAGTAAATGCAGCCATAGAATCTGCACGCACGTGGGAAGAGTGGCACCGTGCACTAGCGCACATTCATATGGGTGCCATCAAAAAACTCAAAGATGCAAAAATGGTCGATGGAATGAATGTTGACCCATCCTCGGAACCTGTTACGCAATGCGAGGCCTGTATTCAAGCCAAACAACATACTGAACCCTTTCCATCTGAGTCTACAAGTGTTGTTTCAGACATCGGAGAAATTACCGTATCGGATGTCTGGGGTCCTGCCCAGACTATTTCCGTAGAAGGGTATCGGTATTTTCTCACGTTTACAGACGTAAAATCACGCCGCACTATGACATATTTTGATGAACATAAATCAGGCACCGTGATCTTGGCTAAATTTAAAGAATACAAGGCATTCGTAGAAACCCAAACAGGAAACAAATTAAAACGCTTTCGAGCGGACAATGGCGGGGAATTCACAAATCAAGAATTCCAAAAATATTTACAACAAAATGGGATAATATTCGAAACCACAGCGCCATACTCACCATCCCAAAATGGCATTGCCGAAAGACTTAATCGCACGCTTGTCGAGCACGCGCACGCAATGCTACTTGCAAGGAATTTGCCGAAATTCCTATGGGCAGACGCTGTGGCGTATGCAACCTATATTAAGAATAGATCTCCCACGCGCCTGCTTCGCGATATCACGCCTGAAGAAGCATTTTTTGGCCGCAAACCAAATATAGCAGATTTACGGGAATTTGGCTCAAAATGCTGGGCCCTTGATTCCCAGAAAGTCGGCTGGCAGAAGCTTGATCCCAAATCATTACCTGGACTATTTGTGGGAATCGCCGAAAATTCGAAAGCCTATCGCGTTTATTTCCAAAATAAGCGCTTAATATTAAAATCAAGAAATCTAATATTCGACCAAGGCACTAAATATACGGAAAACCCTGTTGCACGAGCGCCTCCTTCACGAATTGAGGGGGAGAGCGAAAATAGTGGCAATCCATTGAAAGAGACACCCTCGGAACCCGTAGACAGCACTGCAGAACAATTGAAATCGGGTACTTCTGACGGAAATAATAATTTAAATATTTCCGAAACTAATTCACAAACAGAAGTACTACGAAAATCAAGTCGTGTATCTGCTAAGTGCCCATTGATTACAGAAAGGCTAATAACCCTGACCGAAGGAAAGTCTCAGAAGCGTACCTTGATCGCCAAGCTAGCCACGAGCGCCCACCAGAACAAGCGCCGGCAGATCTGTCCGAGAAGGATGCAACGAACGTCGTATATGTCACAACCGAAGAAGATCCGAAATCTTATCAAGAAGCGGAAAATTCCGGAGATTGGCCACAGTGGCTGAAAGCCATGCAAGCCGAAATAAAACAGCTTGAAGAAAATAATACTTGGAAATTAGTGGATTTACCTCCTGGGTGAAAGCCTGTAGGCTGCAAATGGGTCTACAGAATTAAACGAGATGAAAATAGCAAAATAATTAAATACAAAGCCAGACTCGTTGCACAAGGATTCACCCAAATCCCCGGAATGGACTATGATGAAACCTTCTCACCTGTCATGCGTCTAGAATCATTACGTACGCTACTTGCCATCGGCACAATCTATGATCTAGAAATGGATCAAATGGATGCTGTCGGAGCGTACCTTAATGGTTACCTAAAAGAAGAAATCTATATGCGGCAACCCGAAGGCTTCGATGACAGAACCAATTGCATATGTAAGCTTGAGCGTACATTGTACGGACTCAAGCAAGCAGGCCGCGAATGGAATTTATTATTAGATGAATTCCTAATTATGAGCGGCTGGCAGCGCGTATGTGCAGACCCATGCATTTATGTTCGGAAAAGTCCGAACAATGTGGCATATATTGCCATACATGTCGATGACCTCACTATTATGGCCAAAACCCGTGACATCATAAACCAAATAAAAATAGAACTTTCATCAAAGTTCAAAATGACGGATTTAGGGCCTATCAAACACATTGTGGGGCTAGAAATAATATGGGACCGCCCAAATAAAACACTTAAATTATCGCAAAAAGCATACATCGATGGGGTACTCAAGAAATTTAATATGGCCAACAGCCACCCGGTCGCCACACCGCTTGACCCAAATGTCAAGTTAGAGCGCGTGCCTGACAGAAGCTGTCACCCAGAAATGGAACATGTACCTTATCGGGAAGCGATCGGGAAGCTCATGTATGCCATGATTGGCACAAGGCCGGACATTGCCTATGCAGTCCAGACCCTAAGCCAATTCGCATCAAACCCTGCGCCGGCCCACTGGACCGCTGTTAAGCGCATACTCCGGTACCTAAAAGGAACCCGAGACTTTGTACTCGAATACAGGGGGAGCAACCCTAAAATAGTGATCACCGGATATTCTGATGCTGATTGGGGATCAGACACAAATGACAGAAAATCCATATCTGGTAATACATTTATTCTAGGAACTGGAGCCATCACATGCGCGTCAAAGAAGCAACGCACGGTGGCGCTGTCAAGCATGGAAGCAGAATACACAGCCACCGCCACTGCCACAAGTCAGGCAGTGTGGCTGCGATCCCTGCTCACTGAGTTGGGGTACCCGCAAATAGATCCAACCCATATCGGGGTAGACAATCAATCCGCGATAGCACTCGCGAAAAACTCGGTAAATCATGGCCGAGCGAAGCACATCGATATAAAATATCATTTTATTCGAGATAAAATACAGTCTAACGACATTTACGTATCCTACTGCGCTATGGATGTCAATACGGCTGATATATTTACCAAAGCGCTTCCTCGACCAAAATTCGAAGCTTTCCGCGAAGCACTCGGTATGTCCGAGCTGAGGGGGAGTGTTGGAACGAATCACGTGACATCGGGCATCTCGGCCATGCACGTGGACAAGCCACAAGCACCCTCATAGACGCTTAAAGGACATTATAGAATATTCGAGTATTTCAATTTATTTCATATTAAATGTTATAGTATATTCTATAACATTCTAGCATAACATGTACGAATAGTATATAAGAAGCGCCCGAGTAGCGGGCACCTACTTAAATTAATCCTTTGACTATATTCAGCCGTTAACCTTTCAATAGAACCAGGCAGCCTGGCCGAAGTAGGGACCCTGCCCAGAAGCCTGGAAGAGGAGCCACTGGAGCTGCTTGTACTACGAAGAACAAGAAGTGAGAGAGTGAAGTAAAATGTAAGCAGTAATCCTTGCCTTGTCATCCTCCGTGCTCGCGCTAAACTTGCGCTCCGTATCATACTTGTCGGCGAGATAGGCAAGGATGGCGTTCGACTCCCAGAGTACGAAGTCGTCGTTGCTTCAGAGGGTCTGCGCGGTCAAATTCGATATATAAAAATCGAACACAATATAGCCGCGTACGCGTGGTCGATGATTGTAGGGATACGACCGTTCGGGTTGAGGTCGATATTTGGGGACGCCTTTTGCTCCTCCATGCCAAAGTCCAAGTAGATCGACTCATACGTCAGGCCGAGCTCGGTCAGCGACCTTCCACCCGCTGGGTACGACCTAACATCGCAGAACATGATTAATCGAGCACGGTAGCGGAGTGAGATGGTGGAGCACACCGTGTGGGTGTATAGAGTGAACTGCTTTCTGTGAGACATTGTCGAGGTGCGTCGAGGCTATGGGCTGGAATTCCTGCGTAGATGCGTGCCCTGCTGTCTGGCCGTTGCTAATGTCTGCCAACCTTAAATACAGCTCCCTAGGACATATCTTGTGAAGGTGTCCACTATGACATTGTATCTTTGACTCAGAAATATGCCACTGGATCCAGGTGATTCACGTTGTTACTGAGGTTCGCGGGCGGCTTCAAGTTGGGAAGATGACAGAATACCCGTACGGTCGGCGATCATCAAGGCGACCTCTGGTGTGCCAGAATGTAATTATACATGTTAGCGACACAATACACGAGATCATTAATCGAACGTTGCCCGCATCGCAGCAAGAATGCTAGAATAGAGCAGGGCTCGAGATACGTTCGCGATGCCATCGGCCTTAAGAACTGACTAAGCGACTGGTAGACTGAGGTCAGATTTGCACCTGCAACCACACGAGGCCTTAGTATAAGGATGCTTCTAGGATCCACAAGTTCTTCCCTTAAGAGACAGACATGCGGTCGAAAAACGGTCAAGTTCAAGGGTGTCGCCCATGTCTCGTGATCGTGACATGCAACATTACGCGTGACGCAATGTGCACGTGACGTTTAACCAGTCGTATTTGCACCAGGGTGCAGCATTACAGAATGTGTTTGTGGCAGTGTAGGATGCGTATCGTATGCCAGATCACTTCCAAATACAGCCTATGATGATGCGGTGACCGTGTGAATACATCGCACAGCAGCCTTCGCAGGATTTCCAGTTAGGAAGGAGGATTACCTGAAATGGTGTGGCATCAGGATCGACGAGAGCTAATGTCGATCACAGCTTCGAAATTGTTACCACGGATGCCTTTCTGTACCGCAATATAAACGTCATAAATCGGTGGGTGTGACATCGACGCGAAGATGACGACTCCTTGTCCTCACCTATATAAAGGGGGCACTATTCGCATTGACATACCATGATTCGTCCCTCCAGCACTCAGAATGTCGGTCGATAAAGTGGTTACTACTGCTCACCTGCCACACAGCATCCGTCGCGCTACTCTCAATCCCGAGATTAAAGGCTTCTTGCAGTCCAACAAGCTGACCTTGGGAGGGAAGGAGCCCTTCACCGACGAGCGACGACACCACACCGAAGTACTTGCAGTTCCGCCTCCCGCAAACCTTCAGCATGTCCGCGTCGAGCCCCTGATCCTTCCCGGACCTGTCGGAGATATGAACGTGCGTTGCTACCATCCTTCGGACCGGTCCACAGGGCAGGCCAAGGGGAAAGGCGCCGCGTTGATATATATCCACGGAGGAGGGTGGACGGTCGGTAGTCTTCCAGAGTTCGATACCTTCTTCAGGATTATGGCGGAGGAGGGAGGAATACAGGTGTATGCGCTGGAGTATCGTCTCGCGCCCGAATGGAAGGTGCGTGTCCGTCTACGCAGCGTACGTCTAGAGGTCCTTGCGATGATGACCGCACCAGTATCCGACGCAATTGCACGAAGTCGAGGCGACGCTGAGATGGTTACACTCGAATGCGTCCGAACGAGGTGTCGATCCGAATCGCATCGCCGTCGGCGGAGATAGCGCAGGTGGGAACATGACAGCCGTGACCGCCCTACGTATGCGGGAGATGAACGGACCGAAGATCGCTCTGCAGCTGTTGGTGTATCCCGAATGCAAAGTCCCGTTCGAGACGCTGGCCGGTGCTGAGAACTGTACCGGCTTGTACCTAGAGACTCAGGGAGTCTTGCTCTTCGCCTGGAATATGCTGCCTCAAGGTGCGATCGATCTTGTCCCGTCATGAGATGCCTAATCAGCAGCATGACGCCGTTCAGGGAAGAACCACACGGACTACGACATTACGCCCTTGCTGGCAGATAAGACCCTGACGAATGGACACAAGAATTTGCCCAAAGCGTTTATCATTACCAATGGTTTCGATCCCCTGCGCGATACCGGCTTCGAGTATGCGAAGAAACTGAAGGAGGCTGGGAACGAGGTCTTGTACGTGAATCACGAAGACTTGACGCATGGCTTTATCCAGTTTACGAAGTGGAGCAAGAGAGCCATGGATGAGACCGTCGAGATGGCCAGAGTTGTTGGACGGGAGTTGGGAGCTTGATGGCGTAGTGGAGTTTTGGGGACAGTTGCAAGCGTGGTTTTCAGGTTCTATTTCGCAGTAAAAGGACTTTACGACATGATCGTTTCGAGTCGTGATGGACTCCAGCGTAACGTGTCACGTGAGGCTGGATACTGTCACATCCTTTGTAGCTGTTAGAGATCTCAGTGGCGTTGGGAACCCTGCGTATGGAATTGCCTCGGGCACGAGGCAATTCGACGCCAATATTTGACCTGAAAGTGTCAGTACTGAGACAGCCTAATTGGGCGGCACGGGAACCCCGGTATGCACCAAGACAAGTCAGACATAACATCGTCATTCCTCACTTATCATTACACGTCGCTCATAAACATCACCTGCTTCCCTCACAGTACGTATCTAAAGTCGCGATTCTGCCCATCTGTCAAATCCAGGAATTCCTACAGAAATAGAAACAGAACCGTCATTAGCCCTCCGCCACGCAAAAGACGGAGAACAAAGCACGAAACGCGCACCTTGTCCACCTTCGTCTCGACGACATTCCCCTTCTCGTCAACAGACTCGATGTACACCTCATCATACGTCTCATCACGCGGCTCCGCGTCGCGTCTCTTGTTCTCCCTGGCAAGCACCCAGCGGATGACGAGGAGGAGCGTGGGGCAGATGACGTAGCAGATGCCGATGATGATCCATGGGACGTGGTTTCTACACAAGAAATTGAGCATAGTTCAGGTGATACTATGTGCAGCGTACCGTGGCTTGTACTTGGCTTGCCACATAAAAGGACCTAGGGGAGTGTGAATGAGCGTTGTTGGTCGGGTGCGATGAGAAAACGACTTACCGGCTGCGTTTCCGACGCAGTAAGCGGATAGCATGATAGCATTCGCTGTTGATGCGTGTTAGCGGGCGAAGAGACACGGCTTGGAGGTAGCTGGCTCACTCGTGACCTTCTTCGTATGCCCCGCCGTCGTGCTCGACAGCCAGGACAGGGACAGCACGAATCCCGTCGTCCCAACACCTACATACCATCGATCAGCATGCCTCCGACTGAAAGAAGACGAAGACGCACCCGTCAACCACTGCGAGAACAACAGTCCTACCTTATCCGACCACGGCAGCGTGTTCAGCAATATCACACCGAGAAGATTCGGCAGAAAGTACACCGCGCCGACGTACGCCCGCGCGTCCTTCAGCCGCGCCGCGAGCGTGACGCCCGTCCAGATCGTCGTGATCTCGATGAACCCGTCGACGCAGCCGAGGAGCGTCGTCTGCAGGTTCGTGAAGCCGAACGAGGCGACGATGATCGTGCGCTGGTTCGTGAGCGAGTTCGGGATGTTGTCCAGCGCGGAGAAGAGCGCGAAGAGCCAGGTCTTGGGGTCGGTGAGTGCTTCGATCATTTGTTCCTTCTTGAAGTGTTTGTTCTCGACGCCGGTTTGGTTTTCCTGCAGTTTTGTCGTAGTTGGGATTGTTCAGCCCTCAAGGAGGAATGCAACTTGCCTTGATGCGGCGCACGGCATTGGCCCGTTCGTCTGTCGTTAAGAACCAGGCCGTCGTCGGTGAGTCGGGAAAGAGGAACCTACGCAGAGCACCTGAGCACCTCACTCTGCCACAAAGCCAAGATAGTGATCGGACGTACCAGTAAGCCACAGCTGTAATGAGCGTCAAGGCACCCGTGATGATCATGAGCCTAATGATGGGCGTGAGCGAGAGGGACAGACTGGCGAGCGAGCAACGGTTGGAGTGCTTACCATTGCCACGGCTCGAAGCCCTTAGTTTTAATGTGGAGTGCACCGAAGCTGAGGAAGCCTGAGATGATCTGCGCTAAACACCGCCTTCAGCACTCTCCCAGCCAATCGGCATGCACGTAGCCAACATACCTGTCCCGTTCATCAAGACTATGTACCGCAGTCAGCTTACCATCGACCGAACAAGCCACGACAATTCTACGCACACCAATACCCCACCCTCAGTGTCTGCTCCTTCCGCGTGTAGAACATCGAGCTGACAATCATGAACCCGGCCGTGATCGCGCCCTCGCAGGCGCCCAGAATGAATCTTACGACGAACAGGCCGGCAAAGTTGACGCAGGCGCTGTGCAGGCAGAGGACAACGCCCCATACGAAGATGTTGATGCTGCCAAAAGTTGGCTATGAGACAAGGATGGCAGAGGAGAGACGCACCTCATCCATTTGCCAACGGGAAAACGCTGCAGCATGAGGTTTTGAGGGTACTCGAAGGCGAGATAGGAGAGGTAGAAGATCGTGCCGAGCCTAGATAATATCAATGTCGAGAGATGAGACGGAAGGAAAAAAAAGAGAGAGTTGCGTACCAGTTGTATCTTTGGTACACCCAATCATATCAGTACTGAAATCGTAAACAGAAATGGAATTCACGGCGTACTCGTTCGTGGTAAGATGTGTCGCTGTTCTGGATTGGAAGAGACACGATGAGTACTGTAGTCTGTGGACCAAGCGCAGACGAACACACCTTATGCCCAGAATAGCCGAGTTTCCCAAAGTCGTTTTGTCCATGAATTGGATCCTATCCATCATTACTGCATGTCAAGAAACGCGTATCCGGTGCTCGAACGGGGTGCACACCAATAGAGTGCTAGCAGATGACCATCCGTCAGCACAGGTCAACAACCGAGTTTGTAGCTCTGGTAACTTACTACACATCAACGGCAGGATGTGCCAGTCGATCTTCCTCCTGCGCAGCGTCGTAACCTCGTCCAAGGCGTACAAGACAAACACATACCTGATCCTTATTGACTCGGCCTCGTCCAGCTCGATATCCGCTCCGGCGACGAGCCGCGCGCCGGTATCGACCTCCTTCGTCGACACTGCAACATTGTGCGCGTGTTTCTCGTCCTGGAAATCCTTATCGCTCATTGCTGGCGAAGTGGAACGGTCAGCGCCCAGGATCTTGGAGGCAGAGGTCAAGAGCAAGGAGCGCCGAGTTTAAGTTACTGTATCTGTAGTCCATTTAACGGGAATTGAGCGGGCCAACGGCACCAGGAACGGAGAAGCTGATAATGATAAGAGTAGGCGAAGTGGGGTTCTAGGTACATCACGCAATCGCACGCGCTGATTGGTCGTGTGCGCACTGTGGAGGTGTGTGGCAAAAGCGGATTTCAATTCTGCTGGGGCCAAGTATCGGCTAATTATCGAGCAGAGATAGCAGCTACTATCACTAGGGGATTTCTTCTCCAGGATACAGTGTTTCCCCAATCCCTCCGTCAGTAATTCACTTTTGGGGAATATTTTGACATAGACCTTTGCAATATAGTATATCCTATCACCCATCCTAAGAGCAAACTAGCCAAATGTGAGCACAGAGCTCATCGGCATCGAAATACTGAGCTGAGCAGAGTTCTTCTCCATCCGTCACATCCAGGTCACAGCGGCAAGTTCAGCAGGGCAGACATGTCGTCCACTGTATTTCATCAGGAAAAACCTCCCGGGCTAATCATACCTAATTCATATCTGATTCGATAGTATACGTCTGATCTATTAATTCGCCATGATCACATCTTATTGTTTATCATCAGGTAACTAGGCATCTTGTCAAATACAATTATGAAGAGGAAAGGGAAGAAAATAATGACATCACATCGACACTTATATGCGACTGAGTGGCATTATACCTACAAGAAAGTAACAAACGTGTGACGGTCAAGGAATGGATTCACATAGAATGCAGGTGCAGTATCCAGCACCGTACTACTAGACCACTCACGCGGGACCACAGGACCAAACTTCGGTAAGAGATGTACACTACGTTCAATCTGTGCGACAGGAATAACACTTGCCTGCCTCTCGCCATTCCGGATTGTCCTCTGTATCTTGTACAGCCCGGTGTTGTGGTCCGGCGCAGCTGAGAAAGGTGTGAACCATTCGACATATGCAAGATGCTTCGGTGGCGGCTTCTTGAATAGGGACGAGATAGCACGGGGTGGGAGTGAAAAAACGGCGCGAACTCGAGCGACACGGTATCCTGTGCATTATAATTCATTTCTACAGATATATCGAAAGATGCAGCTATTCACCTTGCAAGCTCTGCTCCGTACCTGCACCAAGGTTGACCAAGACCATGTCAAACCTTGCCGGCACATCTCGACGATGGGTGTCTTGATGCGATGGCCTTACGTGCACGGCATCTGGTGTTCCCACCATATTGTCACGGCCAAAGGGGTCTTGATTCCAGAATTTGATCTTGTGATATACAGGCACTGTCTAAAAGCGAATCGAAACACCCTCAGAGGCAATATCCAGCTGTGACCGTGTAAGACCGGGCTGGTGGAATTGCACAATAAAATGGGCCAGTGCTACTTCAAAGTACGATGCCCCATAGTCAGACCGCAGCTTTGATAGCGGCACCGCTTTGAGTGTCGGGTGTCGAGTCATATTCAAATGGGGTTTCACTTCGGTAAGCTTCACTGTTGGCACCGGGCGTCCTGCGAGCTGCCACTTGATGTACTTCTTGTGCTGGAGGACTTTCTCCCGCCGTTCCAACCACTTGGTCATCTGCGGGTACTCATCTTTGTGGTTGGTTGCACGGTAGGCGTCCTTGGCTAAGTTGATGTGCAAGCGCTCGGTATATTCAGTATTATAGTTATCGGTGGTGCCAAAGTACTTGATTGAGACTAGATAGTGTATGAGAGCATGCAGCTTCGGAATGTTGAAGTCGCTGCGGATTCCGAGATCAATGAATATGCTCTTGTTACTGTGGAAGCGGCGCAGTGCATCTTCAAGCAGCTTGAGAGTCTCATCAGTATGGACAGGATACTGCGCGAGGAAGCAGAAATCAAGTAGTGCACGTGTCGCATGCACTAGGCGTACAGCAGAGAGATGGTTGGGTAATCGGATATCGAGGACCAGTCCCATCAAAAGCTGGCACATCTGCGCATGCTCTCGTCCGGTCACCCTCGATAGAGTGCTTATCCCCTTCATGAATAGTCGTATATTATGGTTGGGAGGGAATCTGCGGCAGCGAGCATCAATCTCGGCAGCTCCGCATGCCTTCACGACCCAAGAGATGAAGTGCTTCATCACACCCTGATAGACTTGGTGTAGAATGTCGGGTGTGATAGACTGGAAGATGTTGGTGTAGGGCAAGTCCTCCCAGAATGGGTGCTGGATTGGTTTCACGCCGGCAGCAGTACAGGCCTTCACGAATGAAGCAGGACCATCTGTGATGCTTGTCAGGGCACATAAAATAGCATCGAGATCACGGAATCGATAATCCACATCAGGATCATAGTTGCCAAGTTCTTC
>KV425651.1:0-65635 GCA_001632425.1 Neolentinus lepideus HHB14362 ss-1
TCGTCTGCCTGCGATTTGCACTCACCTATTCGCGTGGACAAGATTACTTTGTGCTCCTCGACCAGCACTGCGAAGACCTCAAAAACGTCGAAGACGGCGGGATTGGCTGGTTCGCACACATATATTCGGACTACATGGAGTCTGGATGTGGGATATACAACAGCTCGATGCAGATGAAATTCCCGTTCAGTCCTAGGACGAAATGCTAAAGATTGCGCTATGATTGGTATGACTTCTCTGTTCATGGGTTTGGTTCCGTGGTTCCCTGCTATCATTTATATCATGCAGCCTGTAGAAAACTGTATCCGTACGCTTTTTAGGTCTTGATAGCAAAGTTGTTCGACTGCAAACATCCAATAAATACGTACCCCAGCTTTGCTTTCGCGATCGGAGACTCGTGCGTATCACAGCCACCAGACGGAGTGGATCGAGACTCAAAGAGGGAGAGATGTGTCTCCCGTACTTAGTGTGCACTTTGAGGTAACACCAGAATATTTCATGAGTCCAAACTTACGACTCCGTGCCCTGTCGAGCACAGCGTGCTTCGGTGTCCAGGGACATCGGGACACGATCATCAATCCACTTCCGTCTGCATACATCGTTGCCCGTAGCTGTCCATTCCATCAGTAAAAAGCGTGACTTAAGCAAATCACATCATGTAACGAGGATATTATAGTGCCAATACACCGGTAAACCAGTCATTAGAGCTGTCAATGGTCCGAGACAATGGACAAAGGGATTGTGGCATGTTCTGGTCAGTGGCATTTTCCCACTGTTCCCGCCTCCATTAAAGACTCGCCTCCCTGCTCTCCTCTCTTCACTTCTTCGACATCTTGTCAGCGACCCTTCTGTGTATCATACCTTGCTGCCACATTGATATATACACCCTTATCCAGGCAACAGTCTATCCGCAAGACTCTGCCTCCACTCCAGATCGCGGGGCATCTGCCACACCTGCCACACCACATCAAATACGCACTATTTTCGTCGAAAGAGCAACTCAGGACTAATGAGATACAGCATCAACAGCAATGACTCTAGGGTGCAGATCGAGTCCGAGCCATGGGGCATCGAGGAGGTATCTCAGGGTATCCTGAGAGATGGCAGGTGGACGGTAAACCATCCATCCGTTATGGACTACGTGAACAAGACTAGGAAAGAACACGGATTCAGTTTGCTCACTAACCTGCTCACTTCCTTCCCGCCGCCCGGAGACCTGAGGACATATGCATTGGTAGCTCTTCAAATGCAAAGTTACTACAATTGGCCAGTATGGTGGGTGATTCTCCGCGTGGGACAGAAGGATATGACGAAGAATGCGATTGAAATGCAGCTTCGTAGTAAGTACTCCTTCTGTACATTCGGTCCTAGTCGTCTCCAATAACATGTACTACTCCAGTTGAGCAAAGCATCGGCATGGACTACGTTGAGGACGTGGACGCGGTAAATCACGACGGTCACCACAACATGCACTTCAAGGTGCCAGATGACTGGCTTATACCTTCAGTGAAGGCTAGTAAGAATCATGAACAGAGCAAAGAGCACGCCCTGAAGCGCAAGCGTGACGAGATGGAGGCGTCTCGAGAAGACAATAGTTCATCCAGTCACCCGACGAAGAAGAGGAGGAACGGGCCTAGGCTGACGCTGAAAAAGAAGCGCAGGGCTGTGAGGAAGGCCGTCGAAGCTATCAACGACATTGTGGCTTCCGACGACGACAATGACAAGACGGTCAACATAGTCAGTGGAGAGCCTTGTGCGCCCCCAACTGCTGCGAAGGAGGCCATGAAGCCTTCTAAGATCTCTGCGCAGAAGAACTCTGCAGTTGCCGACGGACTCCCTGCTGCCGAGTACGTATCCCATCCTGAGCCCAAGACAATGAAGGTCGCAAAGCCTTCTCGAGTATCTTCACATTTACAGGCGAGGAACAGTCCCGTCGTATCAGCACTCCCTGTTGCCCAGGGTGAACCCTCTCGTGCGCCCGCGAGTGCAGAGCTCAAAGTCGACAGACCGTCAGTAGCCACCGCATCGGGCTCCAGCACGGCCGTTCGAAGCGTCTCTGGCACCGAGTCAACCGCCGTTGCCTCCAGGCCCCGTCAAGCGCGCAGGCCCGCGCGCAAGGTCAACAAAGAGCAGTCGACTACGGAGTAGGTCTCGAGTCTTAAGACACCTGGGGAGCCGGCGACTATTGAGGAGGAACCAGAGCTTGAGGATCCCCAGGCTGAACGCGGAAAGAAGGGCAAGAGCACATCAAACAACAAGAGCCAGGCTGCAGAGAAAGTCAGCGTAGAAGGCAGCGCTACTCAAACCCACGACGAATTGGAGGCTGTACCTCCAGCGAAACACATTTGCAAGGCCGAGACGAGTACGAAGTTGACTATCAAGATCAAGGTTGCAGTGAGTATAAGGTCTTAAGGCACCTGGGGAGCTGGCAACTATTGAGGAGGAACCGGAGCTCGAGGAGCCTGAGAACGTGAAGCATGGCAAGAGTACCAAGGGCAAGGGTGCAGCGGAACGTAGCACAGAAGACAGCGTTGCTCTGACTCAGGATAATTTGGCGGCTGTCCCTTCCGCGAGACGCTCTCGCAAGACCGCAGCGAGTCCAAAGTCGAATATCAAGCTGATCAGACCGAGAACGATTTGGAGGCCGTCCCTCCAGCGAGACATTCTCGTAAGCCTGAGGTGGCGGCAAGTACGAAGTTGACTATGAAGATCAAGAAAGCGGAAAGCCAGCCAGGAAGCCAGAGCAGCTCAAACGCAGGACGACTTGGAGGCTGTCCCTCCCACGAGACGCGCTCGCGTGGCGAAGGATGAGGCCGCTGAACACGAGGAGAGGCAGAAGACATTGGGCAAGGGTGTAGTGACCGCAAAACACCACCAAACCTTGCGACGCAAACCAAACAAGGGTAAACAGATAGCCACATGGTGGATGGCATATTGGGCCGCCATTGCGCTGTGAAAGGAATATAGGTTTCTTGAGCATCATGTAATCATGTTCGTGGTAGTCTAATGGTTAAGGCAAATTGTGTATATCCCGAGGTCAGTGTCTCGATTCGCGATTGAGCTATTAAATTTTTGACCACTTCACGCAACACCACAGAGTTACACTTTCCGTTGGTATGGGCAATAGTCATAGTGTTTTGTGGAGGCTCCTCAAACACAGCTTATATAGGCTTAGTATTCAGGTTGTTCAGACATGACAGGCACGGGATTATGGGATATTTAAGTAGAGAGAGAGCATGCCCCGGGGGTTATCCCGGCTGATTAGGAAAATAGTTGGGATCTTATAATGCTGATTTTTTAGAAGCGAATTTTCCGAGATATAATTACCGTGAGGTGTGCTATATAGCCGTTATCCTTGCCAGCTAGTACTCTATAATACTTCTGGTCTTTGTCATCAATTTAATATTTGATTCATTACTTGATGGCCATAGCGACAAGACTACACATTTTAGTCCTACATATGCGCATTGGATGGGCCTTGTAATGTCTACAACTACCCTCTGTAGGCCTCTGTAGTTCTCCCGAGTGAGCGGTGGCAATAGTTATTTGCAGTTATTTGGCTGCCTCGGTGGCGGGTGAGTGGCTAGTAACTCGCCACGTGATCGTGACAGCACGCCCTTCCAATATCGCCGCTTTCTCGAGCTCTCGATCAGGTCAACGAAACCCTTGAGATATCTCTTTGAAGTGGTATTTGAGTCTAGCCTGGTTGATGAAGCTTCCTTCGGACGGCGTACTGGTCAAGTTTCCGCCGTTGCCAATAAATTGCCGCAGAAGGCCGCGCAGAACTGTCATGTCGACTGGTACCGTTTGTTCTCTGTCAGGTCTCGCCTATTCTCGTTCTAACTGGATGGTGTTGATTCCAATGTGACTCAGCGCCATACACTCATAGGTGAGGACACTACTGTTGACCAACGTATTCCTTTCTCTTTCACCCTCTCTCCTCTTGCTGCCTAAATTTGCCGAGTGGATTTTGGATGAATAAGTAGGTTGGTACTGTCTCCACCGCTCGCGTCCTATGGCTCTACTAATACCTTTGATATTGGTATGTTAGACGTACAGAAGCGTGGCGCTGCTGCGATCTGTGTAAAACCTGTCCCGTCGACTTAATGCAACTGATATTTGCACATAGAGCTCTAATCAAGGTGAAATGCACATACATGTGTTTAAATGTCGATGTTCTCATTATAACGAAACAGAATACATCACTCGGGTTTTATTCGCGCCCACGTTCATAGATGCTAGATTCTCTCATCTCCACAACTCCTTCGAACGAATAGGCTTGTGCGCAGTCGTAACATCCTTTCCGAGTCTCATGCGAGGATGCGGTTACTGATCTGTATACCCATCCCGCATGCTATAACACATCCGCATAATCCACATCCGATTTGGCGATGGAATGAGGGACTCGTTTGAGAACGGCTATAGTGCCCACCAGCCTCTTCATTTTTAGGTACACAGTCGACATGATGTTCACTTGCCAGTAGGACAACATTAACCGTACACTCGGCGATCTCATGCAGTGCATAATCTTCGACCACCGTCCTCGCTGTGTCTCTAACAGTCTTCCTATCTGGATTCTGCAAGACGACCGACCGCTTCTTACATTGACAATCTGGAATATCTAACCTTACAGGGTTTTATCTACCACACCTGGTATGCGCTCGGTGGGTTGGCCCGACTTCATCTGCCTAAGGTAGGAAGCTCCTCTTCCACTCGCATTTCGAGTTTTATCTGTTTTGGGGTGCTGTTGTACGATCTGGTCAATACTTGTGCGCACTTCACTAGCGGTAGACGCGACTGTGTACTGATCACTTCATGAAGCAACCTTTCCACGGACCGGCCACGGTGTTTGGCTATCTCGAGCTGGTGGAGGTGCGTGAACACTACCGTTCTGCGCGATGTCCACATGAACCCATCATCTATGGATACAAAGATCTCTTTCTTAGATGCCAATGGCTCTCCCGTCGCATGCACCCATCGCCGACTAATATGATACTCATATCAATGTTAAGATGATCATCTTCGTCGAGCTGTTGCGCTGAACGGCACTCGTTCTCTGACTTACCTGGTAGCTCTCACAAGTGCACCTCCTACCGCAGCCTTGTTCGACATAATCAGCGAATCTCAGGCTCTCGATGTAGTACCACCGAGTTGTAAGCTTTAGTCGACATCTACCTCGGCAGAAGCTTACGAAGATTCACTTTTCTTTAATCTCTATGACAATGACCCATTTTCACAGTACATTTTGCGACATAGTATGTGTTCCCGAACCTGTATAATGAAGTGCCTCTGGAGTTTCTGATCAAGTTCAAGGTGCCCCGGGTCCAAGATCTTGTGGTTGATCGATCTACTTCCGTGTGCGCCCACAGCTGTCCACAATTCATTTTAAAAGACTAAATCTATCTCATACATCGTGAGTGTATAGAAGTATAATACAATGAGTCTAATTTCTCGCTCATTAGAGTGATTTCTGGCTCGCAGCAGGCTGGACGACGGACAAAGGAATTGTGGCAAGGTTTGATGCGGGCATGCTTCTTTCCCACCGTTCCCGAGTGCATTAAAGGCTCGCCGCGTACTTTCCTCCCTTCACTGCTCCTCCCCACCGGTCACCTCCATATCGATCTTACACACTACTTACTGTACCTACACTTATCTTCTATCCACACCATATTCTACCCGTCCGACGCTGCCTGCACGTCGCGCGACTCTCAGCCACAACGTCGGCCACAACTCAAAACTATTATTATATTGCCTCAAATTCTTAATTATCCAATGGCCTCCTCAACCTGGAACACATCTACTAGTGCGACGACGATGAGCCAGCCATGGGGGGTTGAGGATGCCTTCCTCAATGTGTTTCCGCAATCTTATGAACGGACCTCTATGCCGGATGAACTACCCCCTCCGTGGGATGCCCAACCAGAAGCACGCATCGCGAAAGACAACGGAAGGTCCCCAGTCGCCGTAAGGGATGCTCTTTACATCCAGCAAGCAGCTCGAGCAGCTCTGAGGGGTGACTTTGTCACCGGGTCATCGTGCCACCCGTCGGACGAAGTATCTCAGGGCGTCCTTCGAGATGGCAGGTGGACGTTTAAACATCCGTCCGTGATGCACTACATTGAAATGACCCGAAAACAGCATGGGTTCAGTTTCCCCGAGGACCTCTTCGACTCTTGCCCGCTGCCCGAGGACCTGCGGACATATGCATTGGTCGCTCTCCGGATGCAAGATCACTACAACTGGCCGGTGTGGTGGGTCTTATTTAACTCAAAACAGAAGGAGATGACAAAGAGAATGATTGAAATGCAGCTTCGCAGTAAGTACTCCTTTCATACATTCAGTCCCAGTCGTCTTCAATAACATGTACTACTCCAGTTGAGCAAAGTATCAGTGTGGATTATGTCGAGGAGGACGTGGATGCCAACATCGATGAAGGACACAAGGCTATGCGGTTTAAGGTGCCAGAAGACTGGCTGACCCTAGAAGCAAAGGCCATCAAACAAAGTGAACTGAGTGAAGAGCGCTCCCGGAAGCGCAAGCTGGACGAAATGGAGGCGGCTCGAGAAAACAACGGACCATCCAGTCGCCCGATGAAGAAGAGGAGGAACGGTCCTAGGCTGACGCTGAGAAAGAAGCACCGCGCTGCGAAGAAGGCCGTCGAAGCTACTGATGACATTGTGGCTTTGGACAATGACGACGATGACAATACGGCCGACATTGTCGGTGGAGAGCCTTTTGCACCTCCAACTGCTTCGAAGGAGGCAATGGAGCCTTCGATAATCTCTGCGCAGAAGGATTCTGCAGTTGCTGACGGCCTCCCTGCTGCCGAGTACATATCCCGTCCTGAGCCCAAGACACTGAAAGTTGCAAAGCCTTCTCGTATGTCTTCACGTTTACAGGCAAGGAACATTCCTGCCATACCAGCACTCCCTATTTCCCAGGGCAAACCCTCTCGCGCGCTCCCGACGGCAGAGCTCAAGGTCGACAGATCATCAGTAGCCACCCCATCGGGCTCTAGCACGGCCGTTCAAAGCGTCACTGGTACTCAGTCGACCGCCGTCTCCTCCAGACCCCGTCGAGCGCGACGCAGGCCTTCAGGGAAGGTTGACAAGGACAAGTCGACCACGCAATGGGTGCAGGGGCTCAAGGTGCCTGGAGAGCTCGCGACTATTGAGGAGGAGCCGGATCTCAAGGAGCCTCAACACGTGAAGAATGGAAAGAGTACGAAGGGCAAGGGCGCCGCAAAGATCAGCCCAGAAGAGAATGCTGCTCAGACCGAGAACGATATGGAGGCCGTCATTCCGGCGAGATGCTCTCGCAAGGCCGCCTCGAGTACAAAGTTGACTATCAAGATCAACTTGAAGGGCGCAGAAAAATTCAGCACAGAATCCAGTGCAGCTCAAAAGCAGGAAGATTTGGAGGCCGTCCCTCCCGCGGAACGCGCTAGCAAGGCAGCGCCGAACGAGGAGGCTACCAAACCTGAGGAGGTCGCCAAACCTGAAGACGCTGCCAGACCTGAGGATGCTGCTAAACCTGAGGAGCCCGCACTCAAGCCATTCGACGGGAGGAGTCGGAGGACGCGCCAGAAGAGCCGAAAGGCGATTGAAGCTGCCGAGAGCGCTGCCCAGCTAGCGGCGAAGAGGAGGTCCAGTAGGAAGAAGGGTGCGACTGCTGCTGCTGCTGCTGAGTCTTCGAAGTGATGACGTGTAGTTGTGTCTTCGCTTGATTTTTTATTCATATGCCTATTTCTATCTTATTCTTTTCTATCTTTTTTACTATCCTCGTCGCATTGCTATCATTTTGCTGTTGTTGTATTGCATTTATATCCGGATTTGATACCCTCAAAGTGTTTCATACTAAACGTAGTCTTCTCAATTGTACTTTAACCTATCCTAGTGCAAGTGGTGTTTGCACGTTTCTGTATCCAAGCTTCGTGTTATTGCTAGGTAGTCTTGTTACTCGTATAGAACATATAGCAGAACTCTCCGTCTTAAAAATGAACCTGTTTTAATTAAAGCGCGAAATGTGTACGAGGATCGAGGATCGCATTGACGCGTCTTCGACCGATAGCGCGTCGCGAGAGATGTGGCTAACAAATCACGTGACCGTGACAGTTTCTAGTGACATTGACAGCTCATCCCTCCATCGTCTGTATCCTTATCGCCGCTTGATCAGGTCAATGAAACCTTCGAGATATCTCTTCGAAGTGAGTTTTGACTCTAGCATTGTTGATGACGCTCTCGTCGGACGGCCTACGTGTCCGCTTTCGCCAGCAAATTGCCGTAGGAGAGCACGCAGAACTGTCATGTCGATTTGTGCCATTTGTTCTCTGTCAAGTCTCGCCTATTCTCGTTCTGATAGAATGGTGTTGATATAATATAACGCCACACATCCGAAGGTGAGGGACACCACTAATCAAGATATGCTTTACTGTTCATTAGCCTCTTCATTTTTTTAGGTACGCAGTCGATGTTCGGTGCATGATGTTCACTTTTCCAAATAGACCAACTTGAACACTGGCCGTGGATTCGGCGACCTCGCTCAGCGTATAATAGTCGGCCACCACCCCCATAGTGTCTCCAACGACCTTCCTATCTTGATTACTTGCTGCACGACGACTGGACCCTTCCTACATTGCCGACCTGGCATGACTGACCTTACCGGATTTGTTCTGCCATTAACTGCTTGGTGGGTTGGTCCTATTCACTGTTATCCAAGGCTTAAGTAGGAAGCCCTATTCTCATGGGATGGTGTTGATATAAGACAACGCCACACATCCGTAGGTGAGGGACTCTGTTAGCCATCCCATTCTCTTTCATTCTCCCCCATGTCCACCTTGACCGCTCTCGCTGCCGTGATCTGCCTTCTGTATTGTATGTAAGTCGGTACCGCCGCCACTGACAGGGTCCGACGTGCATACTTTTGATATTGGTATGTTTGATGCCGATGGATTTGCAGACATGGCATGATATGTCGGACATGTCCTATACAGTGTGAAGCTCGAATCAATGTGCAACATGAACAGCGCAGATATCATTTTATGTAGGCACGGATGCGGCAAATCTACTCAATGTCGGCCTGTGATGCTGACCTGTCTTCGCTCCCGATATCTTACCTATCATAAAGTTTGCGAGAACCGTTCATGTTCCCTTCTCATGCGCTGTACCTCTGCAGAGTGTTTGAACACACTCAAAACCTTTCAGCGCCTTTTTCAATGTCTTGCAACTCAACTGTTTTCCCTGCTACAATTCACAGAATTCATTCGTGTCATGCCATGAACATTATGAACCCTGGAGGTACTGACAGCAAAAGCGGCAGGTAATCTGCAATCATGATCTTCAATGCCTTCTCGAAGCCTCGTCCGCTGACGCACGTCAAACCATCGATTCCTCAGACAGGGCAGTCAACTGCCTTTTCTTACATGCCGTATGCGCCTATGGAGGTCCACTTCATATATATTAACCACCCTTCCTCGCCAACTGCCTCCAGACACTGCAGGTGCCGACAACGACGACGACGACGACGACGACGACGGAATGGACAACAGCCGCGACACATCCTCGGACTGGGTAAGTCGCTTCATCGACATCGACTGCAACAGATCCATCCAAGAAATCCGCGACCTCTTCTCTCAGTGCGGCGAAATGTACGCTGTCTCGTCTGTGCTTTTACTCTTGCTTACCGTCACCCAGCCGTAGCATATACCCATGGAAAAGCGATAAAAACCCACAACAGCACTACTTCCTCGAGTTCGCGCACAAATCCAGCGTCGCCAATGCCCGTGCCCTTGGCAAACTCCATCATCACCTCAGCGTGCACGCGTTGTCTATGGTGCCACAGCTCATCGAGCGCTGTCGCTCAATGGCACCTCGCTCGATCGAGGATCCTATCGATTCATTCTATGCGTCTTCCCGGCCCTCGTCGCCAGTTTCGTCGCACGAGTCGTCTGTTGGTCCTGCGAGGAAGCGGACGAGAAGAGGCGGGGTGAAACATAAGATTCGGATGGGGAACAAGGTGACGCACGGGGCGGGGCACTCGAGGCTGGATGGTTCCCTGCCACCTTCCAACGCACACAAGACAGACACTACCGCCCCCGTCGAGTCAAGAAGACCAGAAGACGACAAGGAAAACGACGCTAACCGAACACGACCGACATCATCTGTCCTTCCTCATCCACTCATCTCCCCCACCATCCCCATCCACCTTACCCATCCTTTACCTCCAACGCCTTCCTCCCCTCACTCACCCAGCGCGCATATAACCCTCGCTCTGCACGGCGAGCGCATCAGCTTAGACCTCAACACGCTCAACAACGACCCGCACCCCGTCGTGGCACTGCTCCAGACGGCGCAGTGCGGCCGCGAGAGCTGGATGATCGTCGGCGGACATTACCGCATGCGTGGTAACCCCGCAGCCGCGCTCGTCGTTACCACCGCCATGATCGATGGTGCGTCCTCTCGCCATCCATCCAAGCATTCCTGCTAATAACGCATATATTGACAGTTCTGACTTCCGCTGGGGTTCCCGAGCGCGAACTCAAACCCGCGTACCTCATGCTGTCGGGGTGCCATCGTGACCTGGCACAACGAGCGGCCCAAGGGTCTGACGAGGCGGCGGGGCACCTTGCGGAGGCGGTAAGGTGGCTGCAGAAGGTGTACGGGCGGGATGCACCTCCGCTCGACCCGCCCGTCTGCCGCCCCACGCGTACCTCCCCAGGCCGCATCCGCATCCTCGAGCGCGAGATCGCGTGCCTGCGCGCGCGGCTTGATGGTGCGAGGCAGTTGGAGGATGAGGTGGCGAGGAGGGATAGGGAGGTGGAGGAGCTGAGGGGGAAGTTGGAGGCGGCGAGGAGGATGGAGGGGTTGGCGATGGAGAGGGTGAGGAGGGAGGTGGAGGCGAGGAGGCAGGCGGAGGAGGGGGGGTTGGTGCGGGAGGTGGTGGAGGTGTTGAGGAGGGCGGCGAGGGGGGAGGAGGCGGCGGTGGTGTGACTTTGCATTTTTCCTCTTTTTTTTCGGATTTCAGGGTTTCGAAGCAAGCATTCGTCAAGCATTTGTCAATAGTTCCAAGCAGCATAGTTATACCCTCATCGCAAGCCACGTATTCGCAGCCATCATTTTTCTTTATTTCGTGTTAAGATACTTCTACCAGTCATGGGTGGCGTTAATGGTGCTATAAAAGTTGAACCCTGTAATAATAGAGATATATAATGAAGCAGTAATGTACGAATACAAGCTGATAGCATACAGCGTACACGAGACAATATCACCCAAGAGCAGAATCAGCCGTACCACTTTTCGCCGATTCGCGTTTCTGCTGGTGGTCGTGTGGGGATCATGGTGTCGGTGATGTTGAAGACTTCGATTGCGCGCTTTCGGGGGTTGGAGGGTGAGCGGGGGAAGGAACGAGGAGCGAGGAATGGGAGAGTGGTACTTACGCGCCAGGTTGCCTGGTCGAATTCCATGACGAGTTGGCGTTTCTTTAGGCCATTCTGGTAGTCGTCTTCTGTCGGGGGCTCGCACAGCACTGTATGTAAAATCGGCGGTTGGAACAGGAAATAGTGAAAGGAGAGCGTACGGATGGTGGGCTCGCCTGATTCGGTGTCCAGCGCGCATTTGCCGTCGCGGATGAGGAAGGAGAGGTAGAAGAGGTTTTCTACGGATTGGCCGAAGTCGTGTGGGTTGACGATGAAGCGGAAGAGGTTGATGGGGCTTTCTTGTTGTTCGAGGAGTCGTTCGATCTGTGTGGTTTGGGATTTGGGTTAGGTGGCAAGGTGAGGTCATGGAGGGAAGGGGAACACACGGAGACGACGTTCTTGGTGGTCTCGTTCTCGGAGCGGGTGATGTCCTCTTCGTGGATCTCTTGCGGTTTGCGCTTTTCTTCCTCGTTCTTTTCGAGCTTGGCGCGTTTGGAGATGTTGCGCTTCTTGGCTTCTATTGATAGTGGGCCCAGCCTACATCCTTACATTAGTTTGCACCGACAATAATGATATATAGCTAGGATCTCACATGAAATCCATCGCAGGCACCCTGCGACTCTTCGCAAGCGCCTTGCGCGCAATCTTGTCCCAGTCGAGCGGCGCATCTCCCTCGTCGAGGTCCTCCACGTCGGAGTCGTCGGGGGGCAGCTCCTGGCTCCGCCCGCCCATGAACGTGACGAGCTTCGCAACAAAGTCGTCCACGTCAAAGGCCCCCGCGCCGGACTTCATCGCGCGCGCCTTTTGAGCGCCCATGTTGGACGCCATGACGAGGAAGTGCGAGTCGAGCGTGGCTTCTTGCGGCGCGCGGACTGGGATGCGGGTTGGTGCTGCCATTGAAGTGAGGGTTATCGTGAATGCGATGCGCACCTTGGTGGAAGAGGGAGTCGGCCCGCTTGACTTTCGCCGCCAGCTCCTCTGCGGTGTAGTCATTGTGGTTGGCACCTGCGATAGCCCAGCCGTCATTCTGGGATACACCGTCAATCCAGAAGAGGAGTGGCTACCTTCGGTGTCTTTGTGCAGGTCCCGGTAGTTTCTGCGCACGGCGCGCTTCTCCTCTGGATCCTGGTCGGGGTCGTACGCGCCCCGTTCGCCGACGAGCTCGATGTCGTCGGTAGACATAGTGCCGCTCTCTATACTCCCAAAGACAAACCAAAAAGGTATTGATCTGATGGACGCGTCGAGTGACTTTCGACCACGTTTCGTAAATGAGCGCGTTGTTTGGCGGTGTTTGGTCGCGACGCGTCGCGATATAGGCGCCCTCAACGCGCTCTGAGGCTTTACTTCAAGGCTTATTTGCTACAGCCTTGATTCTTAACGTTCCAGCATTTGTGCGACAAGGAGAGTCTCTGTGAGGAATGGTGGGACATCTTATAGAAGTAAGCCGAATGATTCTTTCGTCCGAGTCTCCATGATGCTCAGGTGAGCCGTTCTCGACCAGTATAGCAAAAGCTCCCGAGCCAAATGTCATGGACGCCCTCCATGCAAAGGGTCTAACATCGAGGCTGGTGCGCTGAGGTATGGTAAAGTGCTCAAAAGCGACTATGGTGACACGGTCGAGTGGCGTCATTGGTACAACCTTCTCCTTCGAGTCAGTCAGACATTAACGGCGAACTCCTCATAGGGGATGCGTGACGCCTGACATATTGACTGAGCTCGCGGTTCTCCCTGTAGATGACGTGTCTGGTTTGAAGTCCTTGAAGTAAGTATCTTATCTCGGATTGGAAGGGTCATGTTTGATCATTCAATTCCTCCAGGATCGAAGACCAACACAAAATCAGGCGCGCTGTCGCTATTCGACAAATTGACCCGGCAGATATACCAGCTTCAGCCAAGCCGTCTCCCGCTACTCAGGCTAAGTCATCTGGTGGTGCCCCAAGTCAAAAGAAGCGGAGAGCTGCATTCGAGGCGTCACAGACTGCGACCTCTTCTAAGTCATTCGTGCCTAGCACTTCGGCTGTGAGGACGGTTGGTATTGACTTGACTCAGAATGAAGAGCTGGAAGACGATGCTCCAGACGAAGAGTCTCGAGATGAGCTGTATTGTACCATGGGTACGAGCATCGTGGGCGTACAGTACTACAAAGGTCCAGAACTTTGTCTTTGCTGTGTGAAGCATGAGGCTCATGGATTATTGAAGGGCTCGTGGGACATGGTGAAGAGGTCCGACTGGTGCGAGAGCCGCAGAACAGATACGACAGGTAATGCGGTTCTTGTCGAAGCTGAGAAGGTGATGAATCTGGTTTCTTAGGAACGCTATCCAAGTGAAGAACATCAGCGGCATTCAGGTCGGTCATATTCCGCGTCAAACTGCGGCTAGTCTGGCTCCGCTTCTCGATGAAGGATTGGTCACCGTAGAAGGCGTCATGCGCGATGGAAATCGTAGGCATATAGTCTCCCTATATCTCCATTCTGATTTCAAAATGCTTGTTGACAGTGTCTGGATTCAGCTACTCGCTCTCGATGTCCGTCGTCCCATTCCATACTCGTATAGGGATATTGATCATTTCTTTTCCATAGGACCCTGAAGATATACGGCGCCGCCGACAAGAGGGCCCAACTTGAACCTCGGCTCATCTGGGCGACGCCTGCTCGTCGCGGCTTCGCTAAACGCAACAATGCTCCAACAGCGTCAACCTCGTACCAGACGCCAGCGCGAGGATCATCTTCCATTGCTGGTGCCAGTGTTGCACCGCCGCCATCCATGTCGACCGCTTCCCAACAACGCGGCATGACTGCTGCACAGATCCAGGCCCAGCAAGAAGCAGCTAGGAAGCAGCAGGAGGCTTGGCAGAAGGCTCAGGAATTACAACAAATGTTGAATACGCTGGAGAAGGTCGATGATGAAGGTCGAAGGAGCTCGCTGCTAGATACGCTGTGCTCGCAGGAAGATATCTTGAGCTTCCCGGAGCATCCAAGTCCTCCCGGGATCAATACTGGTGATCTGAAGGTTAACCTGCTGAAGCACCAGGTACATATATAATATATGCGCTGCTTGGCTTAGGTTTCTGATAGCGTTTTGCACATACCAGAGCCAAGCGCTGAAGTGGTGCTTAGAGAAGGAATATCCTGTTTTGCCGAAGAAGGAGTCTGACAAACCGGTACAATTCTGGCAGCTAAGGAAAGCCGGGGCTAGGGTCCGTCTTTTAATTTTCCGTATCATGCATGGTTGATTTATCTTATCTTCTCGTCCAGTCGTTCTACTTTAATGGTATTCGGCACTTGTGCTGAGCCATGGAATACTCTAACCTGTTTGGTTAGTTGCTACTAAGACACCGCAAGAGGCGCCGCCCGTTCTGGGGCGGGGTGCTTTAGTTGCTGACAGCATGGGCTTGGTGCGCATCCTAATTCTCTCGTATCCATCGTCTAATGAAGAGCATTTAGGGCAAAACTTTGACCATGCTTGCTCTGATCCTCGACACGAGACAGGACATCCCTCCTGAACACTCCAAGAGCACCTTGATAGGTGAGTGTGATGTACCATCTCACGTCTTGAACAGCAAAGCAATAATTACGCTCAGTTGTTCCGCTATCCGTTCTGTCCAACTGGGAGAAGCAAATTCAAGACCATGTCGTCGAAGGCGCTCTGAGGTACTACGTCTACTATGGCGCTAGTCGCTCGATTACGCCGGACCAGCTAAAACAGTTTGATGTGGTTATTACTACTTACCAGGTCGTAACAAAAGAGCACGCCGAGTCTGGATCGCCGGGGGCGACTGGTCAGAAGCGGAAGCGGTCGGAGAAGGGGTTGTTCGACGTTCCGTGGAAGGCGAGATGACTCGTCAGGCTGCTTTGTTCATCGTCTGATGCTGTTTGCAGAGGATCATTCTGGATGAAGGGCACAGTATTCGGAACCCTCGTACTAAAATGGCAAAAGCGGTTTGTGGTCTGGACGCGCACCGCCGCTGGGTGCTCAGTGGGACTCCAATCGTAAGTTGTATGCTGCTTTGTCTTCTTTGCTATGCGCTAACGCATCGTTCAGATAAACTCACCTCGAGTAGGTTCTGAGCCTGTAAATGACTAAGTCTATACTCACTAAGATATAGGATCTCGGATCAATCCTCACGTTCCTGCGAATCTGCCGCCCCATGGATAACGAGGACTTCTTCAAGAGGCTGCTTCTCCGTCCTCTCAAGGATGGCAGCCCATCCGGCGCTGAACTGCTGCGGGTATGTGCTGGACGGTCTTGACTCAAGAAGTTAACCTCATCTCTGTCATAATAGGCTTTGATGAGTCAAATATGTATCCGGCGAACCAAGGAGGTACCTATAAATCGAGTTTCGAATGCACTTATTTGTTTCTGATACTATCATGCTATCCAGATGCGAGACAGCGAAGGAAATTATCTTGTGCCTCTGCCCCCGGTGAGTGAGGCTGCCGGAATGTCATTCCATGCTGACAAACCACGTGAAGGTGGAAATGATCATGGTTCCGGTAACATTGCACGAGGATGCAAAGGTGAGGGAATATCTATCATGTCGATGTCGATGCCTCTGAATCTCATCAATATATCAGACTCTGTACGACGCTGTGGACGAGGTCTCACGACAACGGGTCGAACGCTTCATGGATCGCGAGGGAGGTCTGCATGGAGTTGCAGTAAGTTGACCTTGTCACAGTATTGAGCAGTATTGACACTCAACATAGATCCACTCCAATGTGCTTAGCATGCTAACTAGGCTGAGGCAATTAGCTCTTCATCCTGGACTTGTACCTGCAGATTACTTAGAACAGCTGCGTTCTGCCGACGCAGAGGATGAAGCACCCCCTGCTGTAGTTCTGACATCTCAGGACAGGCTGCGTCTTCAATCCCGACTCTTTCAGGCAATCGAGGATAATGAAGAATGTCCCATCTGCTTCGGCGTTCTCTCTGATCCTCGTATAACGAGTTGTGGGCATTCATTCTGCTTGACATGGTACGTCACTGCCTCTCTATATCCACTTCCCTCTGACGCTTGCTCTTTGCTCAGCATTTCGGAGGTCATCAGTCGTGATCCTAAATGTCCTATGGTGATTTTAGGCCAACATGTTCTTGGCTGTTTAATATTAACACTCTCCGACCACGTGTCAGGATCGTCGTCCAATAACCATGGGAGACTTGGTGGAACCGCCGCCACCCACCGACTTAACACAAGCTCCTGTCAGCAGAGACGAGGATGATGATGACAGTGAACTTCGCAAGGGATCTTCGGCCAAGATTGATCAGCTTGTCCATTTATTGAAGCTGACTCCATCAACTGAGAAGTCTCTCGTGTTCTCCCAATTCACAACCTTTCTGGATAAGGTATGCTGCACCAAAACCTCTTCTCGTCCATTGGCATTGACAACATATGGGACAGATTGGGGATAGATTGGCGGAGGAAGGGTATGCATTGGCATGAGACTGTGTTTGTATCACCCTCAACCCCTGCTTAGGATTTCTTTCGTCCGATTTGATGGCAAAATGTCTGCTAAGCGACGTCAGGAAACTCTGGAACGCTTTTCTGTGCCCATAGATGAGGATTCACCAGAAGAAACTGTTGCTAGTACCACATCGCAAGCTGCACCCCAATCCACCCATCGCCGTCGACAGACGAGGAGAAAATCTACTGCGCCAATCGTCCTCGACTCCGATCCGTTGACTGGTCAGGACGATGACTTCGTGCCGGATAATAACGACGATGATGTCTCCTTTGCTGAAGATGACAGTGACGAGGAAGTTGCCCGAAATTCGAGGAAGAAAGGTAAAGGAAAGGGGAAAGCCAGAGCCTCTACCAGGAAAGCTGGATCCAGCCTAGTAAACTTTGATGGACCAAATCCGAAAGTGATGCTCATATCCCTGAAAGGTACGTATCCAATGAGCTGCTTCATTCCGTTATAGCTCATGTGCTTTCGAAGCCGGTGCCCTAGGTCTCAACCTCACCGTCGCAAACAACGTGTACCTGTGCGTATAATTTCATTCTGGAGCTACTGGTGCTTTTTACAGACTTCCTCTACTACAGCATGGACCCGTGAGGCTCTTCTCTTTTGTTCGAGTTTTCTTCATTTCACCAATTTTCCATGACTTGCAGGTGGTGGCAGGCAAGACTTCTCGACATAGGATGTATATTTAGAGACTGACACCCTTCTCTCTGTTCGCAGGAAGGCATAGAAAGTCAAGCAATCGACCGCGTCAACCGGTACGCTTGTCTTCGGATAATATGTAGTGGTGCACTCTATTTACGCTCTGGTTGTAGTATCGGCCAAAAGAAACCTGTTCACGTCTATCAGCTCATAGCTGAGAATACCGTGGAGTCAAAGGTCGGCCAAACTTCTCTCGACGAATTCGTCCTCACTGATATCACGACAGGTCATTGACATTCAGGAACGGAAGAAAAAGCTCATAAAAGAGGTAAGCGACCATGAGTTTCCAGAACCACGGTGTTGCTGAGTCGTGCTGTAGGCCTTCGCTGGTATTAAAAGCAATGAGACCCAGCGGCAAAAGAAGGAAGCCAAACTTCAAGGTCGAGTGGCATTTTCAGCTTAGGAACCATTGCTAACATTTGTGCAGAGCTTGTCGAATTATTCGGACTTCGACAGCAGACAGCGAAGAAGTCATAGAGACAAGGTGGCCCATCCGAAATGGTATTGATGTCCCCGTGCGGTTGATGATTTGCGATTAATCTGTATCCTATGTCGTTTCTTCGGTAATCCAACGGAATATATACTGCTTCGGCACGGCGGCACAGGATAGATGAGCTGTTATCTTGGACTGATTCCTTCGCTTCTGGTCAAAGTACGTCCAGCTCCAAGCTTAACAATCCAACAATACAGAATGCAACGTCGATTCGGTTTCAGTATACATACATCTAGCGGGAATGTCATAAGCTCGTCATTGACCACTGACACGAAGTACTAGCGCATCATATACTAACGGACGACAACATGAAGAATATGCAACACTGTTATATCGCCTTAATGCAAGAACGGCTCCCCCGCGGTTAAATTGTTACCACATCCTGAGCGCTGAGCTTCCTGATCGTGCCGTATCGTCTCCAGCCTTGATCCTCGAAGCCTCTTATCAGTTATCATGGTCGAAACTCCATAGCAAGGCCCTGAATTAGTGCAGCCCTCGTTATCACGGATTCTGACCTCTTAAAGGGAGAGAGGATAGCGAACCAGAGGACGCCCTCCCTTTGCGTCAACGATGGACATAGAGAAACAAGACTCGAAGACGCCGGAAGTGGAAGAGAAGGTTGATTCTGTCGAAAGCGAGAGCACCTCGGACGTGCAGCATTATGGTGAAACACGACGAGCTCTGAAGAGTCGGCACATACAACTCATTGCAATGGGTACGCAGATCTGAGCACGCAGACTTGCGCTGCTACTAACTCCGTTCATGCACAATTACCTCAGGCGGCATCATCGGGACTGGCTTATTCGTTGGATCAGGAGCCATCCTGTCCACGGTGGGGCCCGCAAACCTTTTCATGGCCTACATCGTCATGTCTTTGATCTTGTGGAACGCTATGAACTGCATGGGAGAGATAGCGACGTACCTCCCGGTCAAGGGCGCATCTGTAGCCTACTATGTGGACCGTTTCGTTGACCCAAGTCTAGCATTTGCTGCAGGTATGTCTTGATCGAATTGATAGCTAATCCCATCAGTCCGCTGATAAGGCCACAGGCTGGAACTATTGGTACGTCTATGCGATGCTCGTTAGCACGGAGATATCTGCGGCGACATTGGTGGTCCAATATTGGACCGATGCCATACCACTCGCAGCTCTGATCACAATCTTCCTCCTAGGTATGTCCTTGCAACATACCAATCTACCCAAAAGTGCTGACCGTAGACAGTCTGCCTGCTACTCAATATCTTCACCGTGTCCTGGTACGGCGAATCTGAGTTCTGGTTCGCAAGCCTGAAGATCCTGGGCATCACGTCACTCATAATAATTGGCGTCGTCCTGTTCTTCGGTGGTGGTCCCAACCATGACAGATTGGGGTTCCGCTTCTGGATCAATCCGGGAGCTTTCCGGGAGTACTTGGTGGATGGAAGTACCGGCCGCTTCTTGGGTTTCTGGACAGCATTGATCAGAGCCGGCTTTGCCTTCATGCTGGCACCGGAACTGATCATTGCGGCCGTCGGAGAGTCCGAGGCCCCCCATCGCAACATCCCCAAGGCAACGCGCAGGTTCTCGTATCGCCTGGTCATCTTCTACATTCTGGGGTCGCTGGTCATCGGTATCATCACACCGTCCAACGATCCGAAGTTACTGCAGGCCATCCATTCGGGAAAAACAGGAGCGGGAGCTAGTCCCTTTGTTCTGGGCATCCAGAGGGCCGGCATCAAGGGCCTCAATCATGTATACAACGCCATGATCCTGACGTCTGCCTGGTCTTCGGGCAACTCGTTTATGTATGCCAGTTCTAGGGCCCTCTATTCCTTGGCTCTGTCTGGCCAAGCACCCAGCGTGTTTCGTAGATGTAACCGGTATGGTGTTCCGTACGTCGCGGTCTCAGCGACAGCTGTTGTATCATGCATCGTCTACCTCAACGTCTCCAGTAGCGCAGCTGTCGTCTTCCAATGGTTCGTTAACCTGACGACCACCAGTGGGTTCATAGCGTGGATTGTTCTCTTCCTCTGTCATATCGTGCGTGTCGCCATTAGAATCAATTGATCACAATGTAACTGACTCGCCTTTGTAGCGATTCCGTCAAGCACTTATTTACCATAAAGCGATGGACATGCTCAAGTTCCGCACTCCACTACAGCCGTACTATACGTGGTTCACCTTGTTTCTCATGACGGTCTTGACCATCACAAACGGCTTCGAAGTATTCTTCCCGGGACAGTTTTCGGCGTCATCATTCCTAGCAGCATACATTACTATCCCGCTGTTTATGATCCTATATCTAGGGCACAAAATCTGGGTCCGGACCCCATGGATCAAGAAGTTAGAGGACATTGATATACACGAAGGAAAAGAGGAAGCAGATCGATTGGAAGCTAAAGACGTACCACCAGTGCCAAGGAATCTCCTGGAGAAGGTCTGGCTCTGGATAGCGTGACTGACGTAGTCCTGCAGTAGATAAGAGCGTGTACGAGGAGCTAAGATAACTCTGAGCAAAGGAACGAAAACCGTGTGTTCAATGAGAATCTAGAAGCAATTTGAAACATACCGTGAAGTAGGCGATACCTGGATTAGTGAGACAACTAAGACCGGTAAGAGCCAGAATCTAAATCCGAACGTGAGGGGAAGTAAACATGGTATTTCATATCTTTGCTGAATGCGGTATCAAGGCGGAAAAGACTCGCTCCCATTTGCAGCTACATTATACTTACATATTATGTTTATATCATGAAATGAACTGCAGGCGCAGACTGTCAGTACAAGGGGACACGAGACTGGAGAAGCTTACAGCTGTGAGGTAGGACTCTGCCACAACACGAGCTCGTGCATTCAAGCTTAACTTCATCTCGCTAATCTCCTTGTCTACCTCCTCCATAAAGCTGTGGTGCAATGTAAGAAGGACAGGTCTGATGATGAAGATGGAGCAACGCAACTGAATGATGAAGTCGACAATCTTGTGCTTTAGCATGGTTTCGGTATGACCATTTGTAATTAAGAAGGAGATGTCATATCCCTATGGACAGCATAGATCCAGTGGCTCCGCAGTGTGTTTCAATGAGGTACTTACTGGCACGGGTTTTCTCCGCAATACAATGAAGCTCTCCGCACGCTGCATCATGAACCGAGCAAACTTGTGACATAAAATCCGTTCAATCTCGTCCGCTTGCTTGATCTTAATGCTCAGTCTTATCGAGTTGACCGATGACTCGATAAGGACCCGTTCATTCTCGTTGCGAGAGATCGTCAGAGGGTTAAGGAGCACTTCCTTCGAACCTCTACAAATAGTCAGCGACGATACTCAGGCTAAAAGCACTGTAGTTACCCGACTTCTACTTCAGGTTTGTTGTGTCGCTCAACGACCTGTCACACCCGCGTTTAGTCTAACTGCCTGTCGAATTCAGACCAGGGTTGCCTTGCCTGTGACGAGAAATTCTCGAGTGTCAGCGCCGCTGTAAGCGTAGATCTAACGGCAGCGAGATACGGTCTGAGTGTATTGGACTACGTTCCGAGACAAAACAACATTGGTTAGTCCTGTGTTATGAACCCTTCGTAGCACGCGTACCATGATGAACGGAGACAATACAGACGTGGGAACTTCTTGTCGGAGTTTACGCGCTTTCAAGCGCGCACTGAGCGCGTCCTGCAAACTTTTTGACTTCGAATTTTCCTGGTCTACGAACTATGTCTATCGCCATTGCAGTCTGGTATGCTGCATCAAATGTTCACTTATGGACTGAGCTGAACTATTACGCAGGAGCACCGTATTAAAACCTGGCCAGAAAGAGATCGTTCTCCCACTCAGTGACCTAAGGATCACGAATGCGGCACTAGGTCACGAACTCGCGAGTCAGGAGAAGCGGACGTCCATCAAAATCACCTACCAGACTGCAGCGAGCTTAGATGACGACAATTCGGATGACGAGGAGGCTCCTCCTCCTATCTCGGAAACCATTCTCTGCTCATTGACACCTGGAAAGGTATGCCCACTCTGTTCTTCGCACTCTGACAGAAAAAGAGGGTATGAATATAGATTGAGCAAGCGGCCCTCGATCTTATCTTGGAGCAAGAATTGGAGTACAAGTTTGAGGTGGTCGGGCCTAAGTGAGTCGGGTACATCTGTTGCTGGACCTATAATAGCTGACTCGGTAGGCAGCACCGTGTATCTGACAGGGAACTATATCGGTACGTCCCCAATTCAGGATCAGTGCGTGCTATTTTCTCTGCGATCCGCTGACTTCTGTCTATCGTGGAAGATCAAAACACCAACAACGTTCCATACAACGACGAATCAGAGCCTGACAGTGACGAGGAAGACTTCGATCTCCGCGACGTGAGTTCCGACGTGGAAATTGACCCTGAGGAGCTGGCCGTTCTTGGTTCTGATGAAGAGTAAGTGGACCATGTTGCGGTTTGGACTTTGCCCTCAATCATTGTAGTGCCGGTCGATTTGAGGAAATCAACGGCGAGGAAGAGAAGCCAGCCGCGAAGGGCGGGAAGCGTCCTCGTGAGTCCGACGCTATAGAGACGGATGATCAGCCGCAAGAGAAAATGTCAAAATCGCAGAAGAAGAAATTGAACAAAAAGCTCAAGGCTGAAGGTGGCAAGGCAGTGGCCGTCGGCGAAGAGCCTTCGTCGCCCGCGAAGACAGATGAGAAGAATGGCAAGGACAAGAAGGAAGATAAGAAAGAGAAGGCTGGCCAGAAGGTGAAAGCCGCCGGCGGTGAAACGCAGAGCCTGGATGGCGGTTTGGAGATCCGAGACATGAAGATCGGCAAGGGGCCTAAAGTCAAGAAAGGCAATCAAGTCTCCATGCGGTATATCGGTAATGCCATCGTACGGAACTTTCCACTGAATGTACTGACCCTGGCTGAACGTAGGCAAACTTTCGAACGGCACCATTTTCGACAAAAACACCAAGGGCCAGCCGGTCAGTGTCCTATCAGTATCTTAGTCTACCGAAACGTCAGGGCTGACGATATTACATGCTTCTTAGTTCACTACCACCATTGGGAAGGGCGAGGTCATCAAAGGTTGGTAGAGCATGCATGTTCGGGTTGTTGCAATGCGGTTGATATATTAAACTCAAATTAGGATGGGACATGGGCATCCAGGGCATGCAGGTTGGAGGTGAACGTCTCCTCGTTGTCCCACCCAATATGGGATATGGTAACAAGAAAATGGGGACCATTCCTGCCAACTCGACTCTCATCTTCGGTACGTACCATCGGGGCACATCTTGACCATGGTGACCGCTCGCTCACCTTCATTTTCTTCTGTAGAGGTCAAACTCATTGGCCTTAAGTAATGGATCAGAGCAAAGGTGTTTAGTTGAGCTTGTTGTAGATGGACGTTATGGGAGATTAAAAGTATATCTAACTGACCGCCTAATGCTCAAATTTGCTGTCTGCTATCATGTCATCGCATTAGCTGGTCAGTGCAATTGAAATTCATTAAAACACTTCCATCAGCTCCATTCTTTTGGGCACAGTAGCTACCACGCGTATATGGGTTATCACCCCATATGCGAGCCAGGCGATCTACCGCTTATGCATCTGTTATTGCTCCTTCAAGGTTTGACATCGATAGACCAACGAGATATGCACTCAAATCGTGAAGAGCAGTCTCGGTATCGCCAATGTCATCGGGGTAGTGGGATGACGCTCAGCCTCGTCGACCTAAGTAGAGGACCGACAGGATAGTATTCTTGATGAACGCTCCTGTAATGCAGTGCTTGCTCTGAGAGAAGCCCCGGATGCGTAAGCAGGGTCGCCAGCGCCTCAACCTTACTTACGGCATCTGAGAAAGTGAAGAAGAAGTGGAACTCCGCGGAGGGGACGTATCTAGATAAGAATTGGACCTACCGGAGTATCACCCATACAGCGTGTTGCAGGCGTTCTAGCCTTAACGGGGTCTAGTGAACTACAAGGTAGTAGGACGCATAGGCGTTGTGATTCGATGTTCGTGATGAGCACAGCTGGTTAACGGAGTCAAATGAGTTAGAAAGCTAAAGCCCTAGCTCCATGAGAGTCCGGTAGCGTGAGCCACGGGAAGCTGACTCCATGCGAGGAGGAGACACGGTAGTTGCGTGGAGAGGAATTGACGTAGAGGTACGAAAAGGACCGAGGGCGAGATCCCATGATTCGCGCCTCGCATTCGACTGCAGCTAATCGGCATCGGATGCACTGTCACAGTGTTGTTTCTATGGCAGTCATCGTTCGGGGAATTCGGCAGGGGATGGAAGGATGGGCAAAAATGCTATCTTCAGATGCGAAGAGATGAATGGCACAAGAGCGGTGCGAACATGGAACGACACTTACGCTAACCTGCAGGCAGAGATATTGAACTCTCCTTAGATGACAGGTTCCGCATATGACAGCGCTCAGCTCCGAGTTTCCCTCCTCTCGCCATCGTAATAGCCTTGAAGACCCTCTGACTTGGCTAGAATTGAACGGGATACCTTAAGGGAGAGCGCTACTTGCCGCGATCATGACAGACAGGTGCCCACATGGTAGAGATGTGCCGTGAAGAAACCCCTAATCTCCCAGGCGCCACGATTGCTTGAGCCTGTGTACTTGGGCCGTTAGCAAATATAACTGATGCTCTCCCGTAAAATTTCCATGAATAGATGCCATGAAGGAATAACTGAACCTGAGACATCCCTCATCCATTGTGAGTCTGCTTTCCTGCAATTTGGCCCTGTCTCGTGGTCTTCCAGCCAAGGACAGGTGCCCAGATCTATTGAACCGGAGTTATCAGGCAAAACGCGTGCGAACACCGTTAGCATGGTCGCTTCAACCAAAACAAATGAGAACCAACGATATGAAATGTAAGCACTGTCCTTGCCTCGGCCTGACATGCTGATCACTGTTAAAGGGGAATGCCCTCTACAGACTTCATGCCGTGTTGGAGGAATCGCGGAGTTTTGGCGACTGTCTGGTCCGACTGAACGGGCGCAATGTTCCGGATGGCATGCGGACCTTGTTATAGAGCTCACAGTTGCCTGAGGTGAGACATGAGCCTGGTGTGATTTTCCGACAGTTTGGTCACGGTTGGGGACTCAGGCAGCGACGATAAAGGCCAATGAGGAAGGCTGGAAATACCCGTACTGCACGCGGATATTGAGAGCGTGCGTTACTCGTCCACAGCGTATGCAGCAGGTAGCGAACAGAAGAGGCTGAACGAAGCATTCCAGTGCGTAGGAGCAAGCTGCCTCGATTTAGAGCCGCACTCCTCTATCCGACAGTCAAAAACGGCCTTCGCCAAGGTTTGGGCATGCTTGCAGCTGCTCTGTATCATCTGCATGTCTTGGAGAAAAGATCGATCAGATAATCTCGAAGGATAACTGCATGATACCGCTATAATCAATTTCGTCGGCCGGTGGGACGCTCTAGGCGGAGGCAAATCAGGGATCGGAGGGGCGGCGCATGAAGGTATAAAATACATACGCTCACGATTTCACTCCTCACCACCATCCCCATTAGACAACGCACTAGTCAAACAACGTTCTTGCACGGTAACAAGCCTTCCTGTTCGCCTCCGGACGTTTCGTCCAGGAAACATGCCAGCTAGTATCGTCCGAGAAGGCTGGGGATTAGTTTGCCGCTCTAACCATAGATCCATTATTCATGAATATTCCTCATCCACGCCTAGGTTCTGCCTGCTCTGTTCGACGATACACCGCTAGGCAAAATGTAAACAGCCGTTTGTCTGCACGGGATGTTCGGCCAGCTCCCCGTCAGACGTCCAACGTGATGTACTGAACGGACGACTCACGACGAATCTCGTATGCGCTGGACAGGCTCTCGACGGTTGTAACATCCGAGCGTCACACTATGGTCTAGCTTTTCCGTCCCATGCACGTACTCGTAGACAAGAACCTGTTTTCCACAGGCTACCGTCAGAGTACATACCATGGGAATGGAAGAAGCCAGACCATAGTACGCGGATTGGATGTATCCTTACCGCAGGGCCAAGAACGACCTCAAGCCTCAAGCCACAGCTCTCAACCTCGGCTTCATCTTTTCTTGGAAGCGAGTCTCGCAGAGGCTATGTTATACTTGTCCCTTATTCGTTCACGACCACAGCTGACTTTGCGTGAAGCAGCAGGCCGTGTAACCCAGTCGGAGCAAGTGTATCCAACTGTGATCCGCAAAGAAGTGAAGTGAGAGCAATTCGGTGGACCAAGAGCGAGTCAGGAGCATGCCCCCTCGCGACTACTCTCCACTTCTATGATCCCGGCCATTGGAAAGTTATCCAGCAGGCCAGGCAAGTCCTCATTCACTTATGCGCACATGATCTGGTGGCTGACTGTTGCCTGCAGAACTTACAGTGGTCTAGCGGGCTTGACAGGGACCGACATCTAGGAAAATGCATGAGTGCAGTAAAATTCTTTAAGTCAAGCAATGAAGGTGGGAAGCAGAACTTGCAAGTTCTTCCGTGTTGATCCTGGAGTTCACCTTGTCGATTGGATCACTGGTTTCCATTTTACTCTGCAGGGACCCACACTTTTCGGCAAATACTCGTGCTCACCGTGATCGATGCCAACTATTCTTTCTCGTCCTCGCTCTGCTGCTCGATGCATCTTGCTGGCGATTTTCGGCTTCCTCGAATACGCTATCATTCATCTAGGCCGTACGCGAAGCACCGTTAGGAAGGACAACTTCCGTAACGATACCGGCAGCTGCCTTTGCGCTCACGGGACCCTGCGACGGTTATGAAATAACCTGGATGTGATGGGGGTTTCGGACGTCTGCGTCGTGCTACTCTGCGGTCATTGGGTTAGGAGCGGAATTCTTGTTCGATTGGGTCTGATGGCTCTCTTCTGGCCTTTGGGAGGATGGGTGTATGGTGTACAGTGACCGTCAGTACGTTTTTTCACAGGTTTCTGCAACTAACCAATGCTGCTCTCACTCAGGACGGAAAGGACTGGAACGGAGACTTCGAGAACGGCCTGGATCTCCTATCTGCTTTTATTCGTTCTGGCAATGAATCTTGAAAGATTATATATAATGCTCAAGCGGCAGGCAGCGGCACCCCGTGGCGTTCTGAGTATCTCAGTCCAACGTCACCGCACAAGAATCGTTACTTTGCGTCGCACGGTCGCAGGCTTCCGCCAAAACCATGAATACAGCCGAAATTGAGTGACACTATTCACGTTTGTGCAGCTGACCGTCTACGAAACATTATGGATTCTCATCTCCAGGCACTCTGTTATATCGTGGTGTATCAAGGCGTCTTCCCCACGTCAGTTAATCCTCAGACCTCGAGGCACAGCCCGATGGCCCTCATTGGCAGGCACGTCCATAAAGTTCCCTCTTATCTGCCAAGGTTGGACGGACGTCCCTTCATGCCAGCAGTGCCGTACAAGTCACTTCACCGTTCCAAGCCGCATCTTAAGATCTCTTCATGTTTCATTGGGCGGCGAACTAGATTCGCTCTCCATTTCGCGGACTGGAAATACGGTCGGGGTTGCGGGGTTCCAAATTGCTACGGCTTGTGGGTCCTTGTATTTTCGTTCTGCCACGCCCTCGCAACATCGGTTCTTTCTCGACCTTCTCGATTCTCAACACGGCCCGGCGTTCACATTGCTTGTCAATGAAGCTTTCCGCTCAATTCCGTATTCCGTAATTTACGAGGGATTAGCGGATCAGAATGCGGTATCACTATCTGCTTCCCTTCCCATAGTACGTGACTTTTTACATTGAACAGCCCGGAAACCTTATGGAGGCTGCTCACAGGAGCGGGAGTCCTCGTAGGACCATGAAATTTGGGGAACAAGACGTGCATGGTGATGCATTTCCAGAGACACACTACCAACGCCATGGTTCAAGCCCATCTACCCGGCACGACGGGATGGGAGCTTGACAACCCGCCATCGACGGCGATATTCTGGCCGTTGATATAACTCGCATCGTCTACCACATAGTTGGCGTAAGTGCACCTCCACCTCTAGCTCTCCAGTCGCCTAGGACGAACTTACCTGAAGCCAGGAATAATGCAGTCTGCGCGATCTCTAAGCAAGTCAAGGTCGAACTGTGAGTAAGAGTCAATTGAGATGCGACTGAGGGACCTTGACCTTCTGCTACGCCATAGCGCCCAGTCGGGTTCAGCTGACCCACTTTCGTGATGGTGCCGCGTTGGCGCGCGTATTCGAACGTCGCGGCCGACATCCCCGTCTCGATGAGACCCGGGCAGATGGAGTTTACTCGAATGTCGGATTTGGGGACCTGATAGGGTGCGGTGTTGGCGATGGAGTTTACGCTGAGATGTGGCTTTAATAGAGCCTAGGGAAAGTGTGGCATGTCAAACGTACGCTGCCTTGCTTGCGCTGTCTAGAATGGATGCGCACTCGTTAATAGCGCTCGACAATCATTGCGAGAGACGTCTCTTACAATCAAGTGGACCGGCACCAGAACGGATTCCAGCCACTGAATCATGAAAGTATACCGTTCACTGCTGCTCGGAACAAAATGTGTTCTTGCGAAGGTCATACCTGATGCTGTTAAGATGATACTCCCGCCACTGAACCCCTTGCCTCTTGATGGATTTGTCTTCATCATAGCCTCAGATGCGTATTTGACAGCGAGGAAGCATCTGGGGATTCCGTCTCGGGATTAGCAGGTGCCATCTTAGGCATATGGCAGTGGTGTGTCACGTACGAGAGTGCGTTGATCCGCATTGTCTCCATGAACGTCTCAGCTGTGATATCGTACAGATGCGTGTTGGTCGCGATTCCTGCCTGGGCAGATATAAAGGTGCAGATATAAGCCTCTATCCAGCCACATGCATGTCATTGAATTGTCATAACTTACATTAGCGAAGAATACATCGAGCTGTCCTTCCTCCTTGATCGTCCGCTCGCATACTGCTGAGATAGCTGCGTCATCGGCTGCGTCGGCTTGTATTGTTGTGACCTGCAAGATTACCTCGTCAAAGACCAAAACCATATGGATGGGATGGTCGAGTGACGTACTTTGACGTCCGGATATGACTTCTCTATTGTCTCCTTGAGATTAGGTAGGTTGTCCTTCATGAAGTCCAGCAGGTAGAGATGGTGGGCGCCTGTATGATTCTCCTCAAATCCAGCTAGGAACAGGACCATGCGTCCGCATACTCATACCTTCGTGGGCGAAGAGTAGAGCCGCAGCACGCCTGCGTCGTATCCAGTTAGCCCTCTTCAGCTCACTCAAGACAGCATCACTCTGAGGACACACCCAATGCCTTTCATAGACCCAACTCCTGTGATCACGCATACCTTGCCCTTCAACCGCGACCCTCGAGGCGTACTGCTCAAATGCGATTGAATCTTCTCAATCCTTGCCACCGTCCGCTGATAGAACTCCTCGTCACCGGCACCTTTGGTCCGCAATGCGTTGTATCCGCCGGTCTTCAGCGCCGGCATAGTGGGAGCACACTCGTATACACAAACTGGGAGCAGAACGGTGCCAGCAGACCCATGTCAGGGTCGTCGTGCATTATAAGTATAGCGAACAAGGTAAGATTCACGAGATCACCGGGAGATGTGAACGCCGGCCGCTGTAACAGCTGCTGACCACGGCGGTGCACGACTCTCGATCAGACTGTCTTACGGTTTGCAAGTCGAAGCAGAGGCCATGTCATTTGCATAGGAATGATTGGGAACTGAGACATCCATAACTGCTATTCAAATATCGTACTCTTTCGAAGACTCGACTTACAACTTGCTGTAGATCATGTATATCCGATCGTCCTATCCAGGCCTAGGGATTCCTACTCCCACGACTACTAACCTAATAAGAATTGTGAAATGAGTCCTAGACAGGATTCTGGGATTTAAGAGACTGGGCCAAGTTGTCAAAGATGATCGAGTTTACTTATTCAGCTGCGAAGCACTTGAGCGAGAAAAAATACAGCCAGATAGTATTGCAAAGTGGATGTCTGCGGTGAATCGCCGGTGATTGACATGGTGGTCCAAATGAGCGCAGTGTGACATGCGTGACTGTCGCGACTTGAGCTCAGAACGAAAGTAAAATCCTGGTGCACGTCTTTACAGGCAGCCAGCCATGTCATCTAGTATCGAGCTCATCAACCCGAAAGCTGAGAGCGTTCGCCGCTCGGCGGCGCTTCAGGTGAGTCCATATACAACCATACTTGTGCAACAGAGCTGATAATGTCGAGGTAGGTCAACACGACCGGCGCGATGGGTCTTGCTAGTGTGGTGAAAGGCAATCTCGGTACGTGTCCTGCTTGTTAATAAGGAATTTCAAAGCTCATACTATATGCTATAAAGGACCGAGAGGAACCCTCAAAATGCTGGTAGACGGCGCGGGCCAGATCAAGATGACCAAGGACGGCAAGGTGCTCCTCTCCGAGATGCAGATTCAGAACCCCACAGCTGCTATGATCGCAAAGACAGCAGTCGCACAGGACGATCAGGTTGGGGACGGAACAACATCAGTGGTGCTGTTGGTGGGAGAGTTGTTGAAGCAGGCGGATCGGTTCATCTCTGAGGGTGTGCATCCAACTGTGATTGCGGAGGGTTTTGATTTGGCAAAGAAGGAGGCGTTGGCGGTGCGTCTAGGGGACTCTGCATGAATGAATTGTTGACTGATCCTTGTGTGCAAAGTTCTTGGACACATTCAAGCAGTCCGTGACACTAGACCGAGCTACATTGATTAACGTCGCCTACACGTCCCTCGCCACGAAACTCGATAACGCGCTTGCTAAGCAATTAGCAGCAGACATCGTCGATGCTGTCCTTACCATCCGTCCTCCACCACCTTCCGGAGGTCAGCTAGAATTCACTATCTTACTTCTTGTGGGCATGTTCCTCACTATCGAATAGAGTCGAAATTCCAAGACCGCATTGATCTCCACATGATCGAGATTATGAAGATGCAGCACCGGACTGCATCGGATACGCAACTCGTTCGCGGCCTCGTATTGGACCACGGTGGAAGACATCCAGACATGCCCAAGAGAGTCGAGAACGCGTACATCCTGACATTGAACGTTAGCTTGGAATACGAAAAGACGTGAGCGCCTCGTCCCTTCCCTCGCTTCAATACTGAATCTACTTTAGTGAGGTCAACTCAGGCTTCTTCTATTCTTCCGCCGAACAGCGCGAAAAGCTCGTCGAGTCCGAGCGCAAGTTCACGGACGCTAAGTGCCGAAAAATCGTCGAGTTCAAGAATATGGTGTGCGACCAGGCGGTCAACTCGAAAGAGAAGAAGAAGAACTTCGTCGTCATTAATCAGAAAGGCATCGACCCTATGAGTCTTGACATCCTAGCCAAGAACGGGATCCTCGCCCTGCGGCGGGCGAAGCGGCGGAATATGGAGCGGTAGGCGTAACGCCGCGACTATGAATTTCACTAACGAGATGCTTAGATTGCAGCTAGTCTGCGGCGGCTCAGCGCAGAACTCCGTCGACGACCTCACCCCAGACGTCCTCGGCTGGGCAGGGCTCGTCTACGAGCACACCCTCGGCGAGGAGAAGTTCACGTTCGTCGAGGACGTCAAGGAACCCAAGTCTGTCACGCTCCTCATCAAGGGCCCGAACGCATACACGACGCAGCGCATCCAGGACGCGCTGCGCGACGGTATGCGGGCGGTGAAGAACGCGATCGAGGATAACGCCTTGATCCCGGGGGCGGGCGCGTTCGAGGTTGCGTGTGCTGCACATCTGGCGGGGAGCGTGAAGAGGAGCGCGAAGGGGCGGGTGAAGATGGGCGTGCAGGCGTTTGCGGATGCGTTGCTGATTATCCCGAAGACGCTGGCGCAGAATGGGGGCTTCGATGTTCAGGATGTGGTTGTCGCGTTACAGGTTGGTCTACATACTGTTGACGGTATATACCGTATTGATGTGCCGCACAGGATGAGCAAGCCGAGGGAAATGTTGTTGGATTGGACCTCAACTCTGGCGAGCCATTCGATCCGACGGTGGAGGGAATCTGGGATAACTATCGGGTCAAGAGACAGATGCTTCACTCATGGTAAGTTTATTGGCCACACTGTTTCGTACGCTGAGACTAATTGTCGTCACAGTTCTGTTATTGCCGTAAATCTGCTATCTACTGACGAGATCTTACGAGCGGGCCGTAGTTCATTAAAACCTGAGGGACAACAATGATGCATGTAAACATACAGTAGTGCTAATGAATCCGTTTCATTCTACATCAGACAGGTGTTTGTGTTACATGCGTGCATGAACCATACTATACAAGGAGGGTATACAATTATACAGCGGGTATTGCGAGGAAGTTCGGAAGTCAAGACTACATCATAAGTCCTACGGAGAGCTGTCCAGTTATGCGTGGTATTGTTGTTAAGGATTTGACTTACCACCATAGTAAAGTTCCCAGAAATTAGACCTGAATATAAGGACAGTCAACGATGCGCCGAGCCGAATGAATGCGAATAGGCTTACGGTTTTCCAGAGTACATCCGTCTGGAATATCGATACGCTGGCCATCGTTGGCTACGACTACAAGAAAAATCGGTCAGCATTTCGCCTGACCCTAGGCTCGTAACTACCCACTCGTAGCGCGATTCGGGTAGAAAGCGACGGCGCTGGAGGGGATGGTCACGAGTCTAGCCTGGCCAGCTACTCTTACCAATGACGGTGCCCTTCAACGTGACGTTGCGTCCGAAGTAGACATCACCCGCAACGCTCAGGTGGTCCAGCTCGAGGATGTTCGGTATCTTCTTGAAGCGCTTCTGGAAGTCTTGGATCTGTCGGCAATATCAGAACGAGCGAATCAAAGTAACAATTCGTCTTACCTTCTTGAACCTGTCCCCGAGTGTGATGACCGGCATAGTCTCGAACATACGCGCTTTGTTCCGCACAAGCTGGCCATTCTGCAGCGAATACAGATCGCTCATGATTAGGAGCAGGTCGGAGCAGTTCTTCACGGGTAGGAAGCGCGTGCGGGGGACTTTGATCGCCAGGGTGTGGTCAAAGTGCTTGATTGCAGCTCCGGCGGCTGTTTCCAACTATGAAGAGGGTTAGATGCTGGGGTAGTGAGGGGACGAAGAAGGGGACCAACCTGGATGACGGACTGACCGTCGTCGGTTACTTTGGGGTCGACGATGATGTCAAGGTCCATGCCTCCCTTGTCCATGATGCGCTTCAAAGCTGCAAGCCCCTGCTGTCAGTCCGAATAATGTATCGGATCGTCGGACTATCATACCCTTCAGGTTGATCCATAAGTTATTCGTATTGAATATTTGGAACGTCGACACTATTTCACTGTGAGTTTTAAAAAGGTATTTTCCACTTAGGGAAAAAACCCACCAGACTTAAAGTCCTCCACGTACTCTGGAGGCACTTGTACAATTTCGAGCAGGCGCAGCGAGTTATCGTATTCGATGAGTGTCCCGCCCTGATCATCGTAACAAATAAGATTAACGAATGTAACCTTCTCGAAAAATTAGATCAACACACCGTCATATCGGCCTTGGTCTTGTTCGTGACTTCCATGATAAATTCCGTCTGCGTGTCCACCATATGTTGCAAGATCGACAGGTCCGCACTAACTCCACACAACATTCAGTCTGCACATCTCTTTCGCGCCCACAGCAATAAACACTAACACAGCGCCTAAGTTATCCGAATTCGACACGAACAAATACTCCCTCCCCTCCTTCACAAGCTGGTCGAGCACGCCCGACTGCGCCAGCGCACAGTACACATCCCCGTGCCCTGGCGGATACCACTTCGCCCTGTCCTCGTCGTCCGCGTGCTGGGGCAGCAGCAGTCCAGTATCGCTCAGCACCCGCGGGTACCTAGATTGGTTGAAGGTGACGATGCGCACGCGGCTGCTGGTGTGCCTCTTTATTATGCGGAGGGTGTCGCTGTGCGTGTTGAAGGAGGTCATGAGGAGGAGGGGGACGTCGGTGCAATGTGTGGCGTTGAGGTGCGAGACTTGGTGGATGGTGAGGTCGAGGAACGTTTGGCCGTCTTTGACTTCTAGTGCGCTTTTCGCGCCGGACATGCCTGCGTCGAGGTGAGTTTAGCACGCGAAGCCAGTGAGAGTGGAAGAAGAGTGGATGCGCACCCATGGAAGTGCCTAGTCCGCCATTGACTTTCAGAATGGCAAGCTTGTTCAGGATCTTCGGGTCATGAATCTGGGGTAGGTTATCATACGGTATAACATGCTCTTTAGAGGGAGTATCGATCTGGCTCCAGTCACTGTACCAAATCAACGTTAAGCAGACGGGTGAAGATATGCTGGAAGAACACGCACAGCTGCCCATGCCTCGACTGTTCATCTAAGTAGCGATCGTACATACTAAGGAATGATTTCATTTCCTTCTCAAATGCCTAGAGATATGAAGTCAGTGCTCCATATGTCTCTATCTGTCTGACTCTTAGCCAGTGGTACCTTTCTCGAACCCGGATCCGCAGCTGTCGCCACAAGCTTCTTCACCTCCGCGCGCATCGACCTCTCACCATCGCCGACACTAACAACATCCCCAGTCTTCCTCTCATTCGCGCTTGCCTTCGTACCTCCGCCCTGCTTCCTTCGGCGTCTGAAACGTAGAAACCGTAAGATGGTGCTTAGCTGAATCATGGCGGTAAGATATAGAAGGATCCTCCATGGTCCCGGAACAATTTATTGGGAGTCTGAGACATGCCTGGTGCGCGAGGCGATCTTGAGCTCGCCGTGATTATATGTAGACCTATTGCCTCAGCCTGCAGTGCAGGATCCAGGAGGTTTTCACGTGCTTAAGGAAGTTCAAACTGCAAGTGGTGACGCTAATAGCAGCTGAAGAGTTGGAAATAGCATACTGCAAGAAACACAGGAGGCACTAATTGTATGGCGTTGAACGGTGAATAACGGTCCCATGCCATACAATATGTTCTGTTCCGGCCCATACCTTAGGTTGGATCAAATTAGACCGGGGCTCGAGTAGAGACGACGTCATCTGAATCAACGCATCCTTTGGAGTGATGGGACTGGATTACAGAGTCCGGCATTTGGAACAGCTGCGAACGATCTCGCAAAGTAGTAGAGCAATGCACAGCACGCGCTTAGCAACCCTGGGCGATAGGGCTTACCTTGCATCCAGGCGCCCTCATCCATGATCCCTACCTCAATCTGATCGTACACGGCAATGCGTGTCGCCATCGCGGCTTTATAGAGTTTCGGGAGATGATTGAAACAACATATCACCGCAGGGCCTTCGCCACGCCCATCAAGACGGACCTTCCAAGGCCCAAACCTGTACGTACAGAGCAGAGCGGCTTATCTGCTCATCAGCGCACCCATGGCCACGCCCATCTAGCATGTTTGGACCCACACCGCGAATAAATAAATCCTGAACACCGCGACCGAGCAGCTCCAAGCGTGTAGTCCGTACCTGATGCAGGCCAGATGACCAGGCCATTTCTGAGATTTGTCAGACAGTAATGACAACCTCCTGAGAGATCCGCATGGCGCGAGCGTATTATTGCATAACAGTGGTCATCCTGTGAGAGGGAGTGTCGCATAACCTGTAGACATCGGCAACGTTAACTGTAGCCGAGCGGGAGAATAGACTAGACAGGAGTCTGTTCCTTGCGGCATTTGCCGATCGGAGTCTAAATATCAAACCTTAATCTCGTTTGTCCATCCACAACGTTTGGTTAATCGGGCCTTCGTGACCGCCAACCTCAAGACTAGCAATCATGGGTCAGTAGTGATGATTTTACCGGTGCAGCAGGAGGGAACATGCTAATCCTATGTTTAATTGTTACTTGGATCGTACTAATAATCAGGCGAGTAACAAAAACCCATTTGAATGCCAGTAGGAGACAGCTAACAGCGACCGATGCTTTGCAGGTATAACCCGCTCTTCCCGGCACAAACGCTCTGCCTCCGGTGCCCAGCGCGCCCACTACCGCAAGAAGAGAAAGTTCGAGCTCGGCCGTCAGCCCGCCAGCACGAAGCTCGGCCCCAAGCGCGTGCACTCAGTTCGTGTCCGTGGTGGGAGCTTGAAGTACCGTGCGCTCCGTCTCGAATCGGGAAACTTTGCATGGGGCTCGGAGCATGTTACGAGGAAGACCAGGATTATCAGCGTCGTGCGTATCAGAATTTTGCAACGGGCGTTTGGTTCATTCTAGAATGATGTTTCTTGCGATAGGTGTACAATTCGTCGAACAACGAGCTTGTGCGAACCAACACTCTCGTCAAGGGTGCCATTATCCAGGTCGACGCCACACCCTTCAGACAATGGTACGAGGCCCACGTATGTATTATGCTCATCTTCGTTTCAATATAGTTATTCATGTATGCGAATCTACAATAGTACGCTCAGCCCGTGAGCAAGAAGAGTGCCAAGACCGCGGAGGCGCCGACGGAGGAGGAGGAGAAGAAGAAGTCGAACCACGTCCAGCGGAAGATTGAGGAGCACCGCAAGGGTGTGTACCTTTATGATTTTCGTGTCTAAATAAGTTGCTGAGTGAGGCGCTTGCAGAGGCTAAGATTGACACACTCCTGGAGACGCAGTTTGGCGCCGGTCGTCTGTACGCTGCCATCTCAAGCCGCCCGGGCCAGTCCGGCCGCGCTGATGGTTACATCCTGGAAGGTCGGGAGCTCGAGGTACGTCGATTGAAACGCAAAGTATCAGGGCACGTTGTAACCTCCGATCCTGTCGTAGTTCTACCTGAGGAAGATCAGGACCGGCAAACAGAAACATGCGCAGTAGGTGTTCGTTTGTGTACAGCCCTTGCTTGTCGGTGGTATGAGGTGGCCCGTGATGAGGCTGATGCGGTGCGCGGTGGTTAAAAAACTGGGTTGTGCCATTACTTTTCTCCGCTGTATGCAGTATGTTTCCTCCATATGTGTAATGCAACCCATGGACCAGGAGACAAGGGACTTAGAATAGTTGCCTAGTCGGATTGAGACGGCTCCGATAATAAAAATTTCCTGTGCCAGCACTGCAGGGCCTCTTTCCCGATTAGTGTCGTCATGAATCAGGTGTCTCAGCCACAGGCCACAACCATCGTGTCAAAGTGTTCTTCCCGACGCCATTAAAGAGAGCAGCGCCGCACGCGCGTTGCCCTTGCTGTCTCTCCCGCTCCCCATCCCCTATCTCCTTATCGTGCACGACGCTGACCCCTATTCCCACTGCCGTTGCCCATGGCCCCCTCCGTGGCGAGCTCGACGGCGGGCTCGTCGCGTACCGCGTTAACATGGCGGCCAACGACCATCATGAACATGAAGGACCTCTCCCGTGACGACGACTTCCTCAGCCATCTGCTCGTCGAGAAGATTGGCACGGGCGTCGTCCCGCTACTCGTCCACAAGATGGACCCCACGAGACGGCTCCCGAAGACCAAGGCCGATGCTCTCATGGAGATTGTCAGACGCGTGCGTGTTTCGCGATATGGGTTTGTTGGCGTGCTGCTGACACGTTATGCTCCTTTGTGCGCGTCGTTGCGTAGTTTGTCACGTCGAGGTTTGCGGCGCATTCGGCCATACGTGTCGCGGTGGACGAGCTCCTCGGGTGCGTGTGCCACTCCATCGCGTCCGTCATCGCGTTATTTATCCTCATCTTTAGTCTCAACTCTGTTCGGTATTATCTCAAATGTTACACTCAAAAGCAGATCAACGCTTTCGCTACGTATGTGGCACCGGCCCCTATTCACCTCTGACACCTCTGACAGACGGAATGGGTTTTCCCTTCAGACACGCTTCGCGATACTTCGAGCTGTACCATCCCTCGGGCTCGATAGAGATTGCCCACACATCACGATACTCGCATCGCACGGGCAAGTCTGAGCTATGCATCCTCGCGACGCGGCCTCTCGCGCCAGGTGCGGTCATCTCTGAGCTCAAGGGCTCGATGGCAGACCTTACGGACGAGGAAGACCGCGAGCTGAAGCGCACGGATCGGCGTCATACGGATGGCATCCGGCGCGACTTTAGTGTTATCCATTCCAAGCAAATGAAAAAGAACCACCTGTTCTTGGGGCCTGCGCGGTTCGTCAACGTACGTGATAAATGTATTATTGCATGGAATGACTTTCTTATGTATTGACAGCACGATTGCGATAACAATTGTGAGCTTTTTAGGGAGGGTAAATATATCACGTTTCGCGTCATCAAGCCGATCGGTGTTGGCGAGGAAGTCACTGCTCATTACGGCTATGGATACTGTACGTCGCATTCCATTTGATGCTACTATATGCGGGCTGACCCTGTCGCAGTCGGCCACAAGAACCGGCACTGTCTCTGCGAGACATGCGAGAAGCTCGGCAGAGGCGGATACGCCCCGCAACCTGCAGAAGATGAGCTATCAGAGTACAACTCCGATGAGGATTCGGGCACGTCGGGTGGCTCGAGCGACGAGGAGTCGAGTAAGCAGACCACTACCGTGAACGTGAACGAACGCCGCACGCGCCGGGGCGTTTACGCCATCCTACCCGACAAGCATGCGGGCTCGGACAGCGAAGAGGAGGAGGAGGAGGATGACGAGGAGCCGTCCGCGCCGCCCCCTATCCAGCTGGCAGTCGAGGAGTCGCGGCTCGCGACGCCGGCGCTCTCGCGGAGCCCGTCGAAGATGTCGTTCATGGGCCCACCATCAAGTGCGTCCGCGCTGACGATGATGACGCCAGACCCAGACGTGCGTCCGCCCGTGTCCTCCTCGTCGCTGAGCGCCCTGTCGTCAGAGGCGTCGCCTGCCAAGAAGACGCCGTTCAAGAGCGTTATCGCGACGAGATCCCAGAAAGCGCGGCAGGCGGCCGCCGCTTCCGACGCGCCTGTGCCTGCTCCTGAGGCTCAGCTGGCGACGCCCCCGCTATCGGAGGACGCCCACTCGGACGTATCGGCGAAGGAGTCGAAGCGATCGAAGGAGGCGGAGTCGGCGTCGGTAATGCCGAGGAGGAGCAAAAGGTTTGCGAGGGAGTCGGACATACCGTCTACGCTTGCGAGTCGGGATACGAGTGTAGTAAGGGGAAGGGATGCCTCGGCGGCGCCGTCGGTGAGGGACAGGCGGAAGCACAAGTCGCCAACGCCGCTGAAGGGGAAAGTGAAGGAGGATCCGGATGAAGTGAAGGTGATTGACGACGGGCTGCCGCGGTGCTCGACGTGCTCGAGCGTGCTGCCCGTGATTACGGTCGATGAGCAGGTTGTGTGGGGGCTTGGATTTGAGAGTCCAAGCGGGAAGGGGAAGGGGAAGAACAAAAAGGAAGAGAAGCAAGATTGCCCAAGGTGTGTGTACATGGTAGCTTGTGTGCGTATTATATACTTATTCTCTCTAGATGCATACGCCATTTGGAAATTTACGGACAGTCATGGCCTGTGCGTCGCGCTGGGCAAATTCTCAGTTACATGCCTACTCCACGAGAAGAAAGTGTTCCTGCCGATCTCTCTTCTCAGAAGGTTACGCACAAGGGACTCCCTGCTCTCGATCGCAAGTTAGCAGCTGCTGCATCGAAGTCACGTAGGGAACGTGACCAAGATGTGGACGAGCGCCCTGCTAAGAGGCGCAAAAGGGAGGCGGCGGTCAAAGTCGAGATGTCGGCCAAGGCGAAGGAAGTTCTCCTAAACAACGCTCGGAGCCGCAGCGGAAGAAACCGTGTGCCGAGCCTGAAGGTGCGGGAGGGTGACCAGCCTAAACGTAAGCGTGGCAGGCCGCCCAAGTACCCTCGTCCAGAGAATCCCCCGACGCCAGTAGTGAACGCCCCCAAGCCTGTAAGCACTGAGCCCGCAGTCATACAGCCGAGGGAGTCAAATGGCCGCTTTGGAAAGAAGGAGACTACCAATGGGATCTATGGTAGGAAAAAGTTCGGATCGTTTCATAGACGACAACAACTTTCTAGGGCGCAAAGGGCTCTTGAACGCAACAAGACCAAGGCGGCGCTCGAGAAGGCTAGAGCTTCTACAGAACACCGGGAGTCTGTCTCCCCGGAAGAGAAGTCCGTGTCCAAAAGGGACGAGGACGAGGACGGAAGTCAAGGGTCGTCAACTTCGGAGTCGTTCATTCCGGTGAGGGCGAGCTTTGGGACGATGAGAAGGTTTGGGGGCCTACTCAGTAAGACACCCAATCCCTCTGCCTTTGCTGCCCGTCACTGGGGGACTGCAGATCCTGACTCTGACGCAAGCGCAACGTCCGCGCGCCGCAAGACTGCTACGCCTGAGCTGTCGACAGATGACGACACCGAGGGCCCTGTGACGCCCGAGAATCACTCTGAAGTGGCCCGGGTCGAAGTGGTTGACTCCGACCCGGACAATACTGCTGCGGGTGACGATGATGGGATGGTCAGCTCGGAGGATAGCAAGAGTATGGATGAGTCGCCTGTGCGGGCTTCTCCCACGCTCACCCGCCGATACCCCTCTGGCGGCGCCTTGTTCAAGCCGTCTCCTGTGAATTTTGCCAAGCTTCGTTGGGGTGCTTTAAGCAAGGACAAAGACGACGAAGACACGGACGAGGATGATACCGACTCCAAGGAGAATGTACACGTAGATCGTGCTTATTCGTCTGCGGGATCTATACCCATTCCGTCGCACGGGCGCCGATTGATGGATATCTCTACGATGATCACTGGTGACCAGTAAGTATTTCGGTCTGCGTACGTATGATTAGTATCTGACTCATCTCTTAGTGCTTAAACGCTATCTTGCACCGCTGTATAAAAATCCGCCACCCCACTTTGTTCCCCCCGCGCCTTGAACGTTTCTTGCGCAGTCACTACCCTACAGTTCAACCCTGTAATGCATATAGGACTCACGCGACTACGGACAAGACAAGTGACCGAACGCTCTGCTGATTGTAACGGACGTGCATTTTTCTTATCTTTATCACTCAGACGCTCAGCAATGCTCTCAAGTAACTTCAGTGTTATCGTATTGTCCGCCACCGTATATACTATGTTTATTGTAATAATATCTTGCAGCTCATGTATCAGTTCTACACACTGCTCATGCCTGGAAACCTTTGCACTCTTACTACACTTTACGCTTGACCCGTCGTGTTCTTGCTATGAATACAATATGTTAACATGCAATGCTATCGCTTGAGGTCGCGATCGACGTGATAATAGCTTGCAGCCAAATGCTCGAATTGCGAGTCTGCTACAGCACACTCTTGGAACGAGTAAGACGCTTTCGCGCCTCAGGCTCTCTATTGCATGTATATACAGAGAAGATAACGAATTATAAGTATCCTAGTCATCACAAAAGGTCGTCTCATGTATGTATGTGTCGCGAATGCCAAAGTCCACCGTCATTAATGATTCCTTTTTATTCTTCTTCCCTGTGGCCAACCCCCCAGGGTTGGAAACCAAACTTCAAGTTAATCGTGTGTTCACCTATCGCAGAACGAAGACGGTCGATAGATGAATGAAATGACAATGCCCGGCCTTACAACTCCTGCACAAATGTGTTGAGGTTAGAGAAGCGGGATTAGGGTAAGATGGTGAGGAACGTACGATCATGTTGAGGTTGCCGGAGAGGAGCTTGTTCTCCAAAATGCAACCATCGGGAATGTCAATCCGCTGGCCCTCGTTGGCAACAACTATGATAGAAACGGACATCAACACAACGCACCGAGTACATAATTCGCTTTCACGCACCGATGACAGTACCCCGGAGGGTGACATTCCGGCCAAAGTAAACGTCGCCAGTAACCGTCAGGTGGTCGAGCTCCAAGATCTTGGGGATCTTCTTGAACCGCTTCTGGAACTGCTGGATCTTCTTGAAATGGTCGCCCAGCTTCACGACGGGCGTGTTCTCAAACTGCCGCTTGTCGCTCAGGATGAGCTGCCCGTGCTGCAGCGAGTACAGGTCGCTCTTGATGAGCAAGAGGTCCGAGCAGTTCTTGACGGGCAGGAACCGGCTCCGGGGCACGTTGACGCCGTGTGCGTTCTTGAAGTGCTTGATCGCGTCGCCCGCGGCCGTCTCGAGCTGGATGACGGGCGTGCCGTCCTCGGTGTTCTTCGGGTTGACGATGATGTCGAGCTCCATGCCCTCCTGCTCCATCACGCGCTTGAGCGCCTTGAGGTTGATCCACAGGTTGTTCGTGTTGAAGATCTTGAACTTGCGCACGGACTTGAAGTCCTCGAGGTGCTCCGACGGCACCTGCGCGACCTCGAGCAGGCGGATGGAGCCCTCGTAGTCGATGAGGGTGCCGCCCTTGATGTCCGCCTTGGTCTTGTCCGTCACCTCCATGATGAACTCCGCCTGCGAGTCGATCATGTGCTGCAGGATGTTCTCGTCGACGACCGCGCCGAGGTTGTCCGAATTGGACACGAAGAGGTACTCCTTGCCCTCGGACAAGAGCTGGTCGAGCACGCCAGAGTGCAGGAGCGCGTTGTACAGGTCACCGTGGCCAGGGGGGTACCACTTGGTCTTGTCGTCGCCGGCGGCCTTGGGAAGGGGGAGGAGGGTTTCCTTGTGTATGCGGGGGTATCTCGATTGATTGAAAGTGGTGATGCGGAGTTGCTGGTTGGCGTACTTCTTGATAATGCGGAGGGTATCGTCATGTGTGTTGAATGAAGTCATGAGGATGAGTGGAACATCGACGCGGTTGGTGGTGTTGAGGTGTTCGATCTGGCGCACAGTAAGGTCGAGGAAGGTCATGTCATCCTTGACCTCCAAGGCGCTCTTTGCACCGGTCATACCTACACGTGGATGAGATTCCATACAACGATAATTATAGTAAACACCAACCCATGGAGGTACCGAGACCACCATTGACCTTGAGCACAGCGAGCTTGTTGAGGTTCTTGGGATCAACGGGCTGGTCGATCGACGAGTAGGGCACAATCTGGTCGCCCTCTGGGGTCTTGACCCGCTCCCAGTCACTACGCGGATCCTTAGGGGAAGCTCAAACCACAACGACAGTGCACTTACAGTTCCTGGTTCTTGGCGCGCTCGGCCAGGTAGCGCGTAAAGAGGTAGAAGAAGGACTGCATCTCGATGTCAAAGGCCTGCCATCGTACTGATCCAGCACTGATCTCGAACATCTATTGGATCGACACACCTTCTTCGTCTGCGTGTCGTCGACAGTGGAAACGAGCTGGGAGAGCTCGTTGCGCATCGCCTTTGCGGTGACGCCGGTCGTAGCAGTCTTGAAGTCGATGTGACTGCTGCCACGAACGCGAGCATTGAGACCCTCGGCCTTGGGGGCGAGCGTGTTCGACATGGCTGGGCTGGAGATGGTCAGCAACGGGGTCGGCGTCGCGGGCAGGAGCAGCACGCACCTCGGGGGGTGGTTGATGTAGACGGGCAGAGTTGTGTTTGTGGAAATGAGGAGGGGGGCAGAGTTTGTGCGGGAGAGAAGGGCGCGCGGTCTGTGGTGACGCTTATATACTGGATCAGGAGCAGAGCGGGCAGCGGCCAAGTCCGAAGAGGGCTCCTCAGTGATAGGCTCGCAGATCGATTTGCGCTGGGGCCACTGGGCGAGACTGGAGAACGCGACGACCGGCGACGACGGCGCAGACGACGATGGCCACGATGAGCGGAGATAGCTCGACTCTGGCTTCAACGACGACGACGGAAGGGTAACTGCGCGCCGAGTGCTCAGTCCGCGGTTGGACCTGTCCTGGCACGGCAAACGTGCGTTCATATACCCCCCAGTCCCGCGGTTCTGTTCTTATGTCCCTTCAGTTTTACCAGAGGCAATCCCAGGAAATTGCACGAAAGGAACGTTGATCCCCCTGGCAAGGTCGAGGTCCATCTCTAGCGCACACCGGCGTGTATCTGCCTTATCTTGCTCTATACCTGATCCGTTGACGGTTCCTACCCCGAGAACGCTTTTGCCGGACCTGCTAGCATGATAGATGCCGCCCCACTTTAGTCGACCTTGTGGCACAGCAGGAATACATAATACCATGTGGCTACGGCCAACCAACACCGAACATCGTCATTTACGTCGACGACCACTCTATACGACGTCCAGCATTCCAAGGTGATGTCAACCACCCTGCTTCACTTACAGGTCCAGCAAGCTGGCTTCCCATGTCGCCCCAAACGCCATCTGCAGCTGCCCTGCATTGATGATCACTCACGCAGCTCACCACCGTCTTATTGACACTTCTCGGCCCCGACCCCATACCCAAATAGCCCTTGATTCTTCCAATTCCCAGTACCTAGATGAACATCCAAACAGCAAGCAACAGAAATAGCATCAACGAGGGCCAGGCCACATCGGCGACATCCTGCACCAACGCTCCGACTATACCTCTGTGTTTCAACCTCGACATCACCATCAGCCGTCCAAGGCACGGCACCCTCACTCGTCTCCGCTGTCCGCCCACGCTGAACATCACTAACCCATCCTGCTGAACATCCTGTCGGTGTGGGTGCGCCCTGAATCCATTCGGCTCTCGGAGTGTGGGAAGCAGGTACGCCTCCGCCTCGTCTTCGCGCACATCATCGCTGTTTCGGTGCGGGAACCCGTTACTGCGACGATGCGTCGAGCCCCGAGAGGCACCCGGTTCATTCTTCGAAAAGATATTGGCCACCAGCAGGATGGCCACCGACAGCAGCAGCAAGGGGACATACACCGAGAGGTAGATCCCTAGTTGATCCGGGAGCAAGCACGGACGATCAGCGACGGTCTGCCCAGATAGTACACTTGCGTAGACATTCCTCTGCGGCGCTGCCAGAGAAAGCAGCTGGAACCCCGGCCGGCGGATGCCCATCGCCATCGAGAACGACTTGACCGTCACTTCGCGCACCGCGGTTCGCTCCGACGAGCTGCTATCGTACGGAACCAGTGTGTGGTTGTATTCGCAGTAATCGTGGTCGTCTCCACTTCAAATAGAAATCTTCTGTGTCGGAGATCGTCAATACATTAAATCGAGTAGCTGCATGCCTACCTGAGTATAAGAATCGGCTGCACCCGGTCCAGAAGGAACCTCGACGCAGATTCGCTGAGCGTATTCTGATACCCCAGCCCCGCTCCCCGTCGGATCGTCCCCCGCTCCCGTAAAGGCCCGCACGACGAGCCGTCCGGTCGATACAGCGGGATATGCGTAAACAAGACTACACCATTCTTATAACGATCTGCTGTCGAGTGATCAGCATCGAGCAAGCGAAGTTACACCGGGCGATGAGACGAAGCATCACCTGGACGGAGATACTGCACGAACTCCGCAGAGCCGCCGGGCGCGGGCGTCCACTGGTCGTAGCCCATCCCGAGCTCCACGCGCTTGCGATCTTCGTTCACCAGCGAGGGCGCGTCGAGGAGGATCAGCGTGTGGTTGCCAGCGGTGAGCTGCTGGTTGAGCGGCCCGAAGTGCGTTTGGAAGCGTTCGCGGGCGTATCTTGAAAAGGTTTCCGAGTCGCCTAGGCTAGAGGAGATAGAAGGGTCAGACGAAGGTGTCAATTAGAGTGGGGAAGGACATACTCGATGTCGTGGTTCCCAGGCAGGTAATACACGGGTACTGGGCGACGCAGCTTGAAGATCCTCTGGAATCTCTTGAAATACGACTCGTATCTGGTCGCAATTCAGCCCGTGCCTTCCCATACGCAACATAACACTCACTCACTAGCTGACATATCGAACCGCCCGCCGTCCATCATGTCGCCCAAGAACACCACCGCATCGGGGTTCAATTTCGACGTCACTCGCCAATTCTTCCTGAGATTCCAGTCCACAATAAATTGACTGAGTCTCATTAGACCTTCACTTCGGCCTGGATAGGACCGATGGTCCAAGACTTGTGGATCGGCGATTATTAGGACATGTTCAGGAGTACTACGCTGGCCCAACAGAGGTTGTTAGACATCCTACCCAAGTCACACTGCTTTAAACAGACGTACCGAGCCTAGTGACGTGTCTGGCCAGTCGCAATCCCTCAAACTCCATGAAAAGGTTCCCAGCTCGCACCAGAGTATGATGAAGACCCAGCATGCGCGCAGGATAACGACGACTCCTTGACGGTTCAGAAGCAGTCTAGAGGCATCAAGGGCCATGATGTCGCAATCGCGTATCTCAGCACAATGAATTTTTGAATCTGGCGCAGGATATGTCGCGCCTATGTGAATGGCTTCGTGCCCCAGTATCTTCGCAACGTCGAAGTGTACGAGCACGAGGAAGAGGAGAACGTGTGAGGGCGCCTGGGGCAGTGAGAACTTGGAGAAGCTCGTGGTGACGAAGAAGGAAATTAATTTCCATTTTCTGCTGCGGTGGCAACTGTGTACTTCAAATTCGAGCTTGCATTGACGGTAGTAGTGCAGAGCCAGGTATGTACTATAGTCTATCACGTAACTAGTTCTATGTACATTAGTCCTCAAAAGTCTATGCCCAAGTTCATAAATCAAATCACCCATCTTAAATACAACGTCAACATCCACCAAAATGCCGCTACACTCCACGCCGCAGCAAATGCATCAAGCAATACCGCCCACATCATCACACTACTCCTTCTTCTCGCAGCAATGCTCTTCTGCAGCCCCATGTCCTGGAGAAACCTGCCCGACAGGACATTGCCCACGCAAGCGACCGCCAACAATAATGACGGGCGACGCAGTGACATGCGTCTCCGTCGGCCAAAGAGCACAAACGTCCATGTCCACGTATCCTGATGGGACACTTTCTGATGTGTCCCATCCGCAGTAGGCAAGAAGAACGCATCTTCCTCACGATCAGATGCTTCGTCATAACGCGAATGTTCATACGGCGTCGTACGCCCGCTCGAGTGAATTTGGTCCTCCACAGGCAAGTTCATCATATCCTCCTCGTCCGCATGCGGCAGCAGAAGCGTCGAATGCGCCGGCGACAACAGTGGTGTCCCAGGCCGAGACTGCGTCGCTCTCAAGGTAGGCGCAGACAGTGATCTGGCAGCAAGGCCTAGGGGCGCGGAAAGCGGTGTCCGCACTGACGGAAGTAGGCCTTGGGGACTAGGCTGTTTAGTCCCCGGCGTGGACGGCGACCACACGGCGGAGTCGGGTTGCGAGGTGTGCTGTGACAGGCGGTAGAAGGAGGTGCCATTGGTATCCGCGAAAGGGACTGGGGAAATGGAGAGGTGCGGAGAAGACGAACGATGCAGGTGTAGACGTTTCGTGCGGTGGAAGTGCCATTCTGATGCAAGAAGGACAAGAAACGATAAAAATATGAGTGGTATACACGCTGATGAGTAAATCGTGAATGGGTTAGGGAGTAAGCAAGGTCGGTCAGCAAGTGTTAGCTGGGACTGAGATTGAGATGCAGATGACGGAGAGATGACGGAAAGCAAGTGATAGCCTGGCTGTTGTATAGTTTTTGCAAAAGAGAAGGACTTGACTGTGACCTCGCGGATGTGCGTTTTGTTCCCAGAAGGATTACTTCTTGATGGTGAAAGAACATGTGTGTAGTCACAGTAATCCCGGTCGTCAGCGCTACCCAAATCATCAGTGTGGCTCGAATGCAGATGGAATGGCAAAGGACTGTACCTGAATACCATGGATGGTTGCAGACTTTCTAACACGTAGGTTGCAGTCTGTTTGCCGATCGTGTTCTGATAGCTCGGGCCCACTCCTCTCAGGATAGTCCCCTTTTCTCGCAGCGGCCCACATGATGCGGTGTCTGGTCTGCCAAGCGGAATGTGACTGAACAAGACTACAGGATAACCATTTGGGTCTGCACGAGTGACAAAAGTATGGTTGCGTCAAATAAGAATCGACGCGGTGTACAAATGGCTTGTTACCTTCGCGAATAGTTTCGATGAAGCTGACGGACCCTCCAGGAATGGGGTCCCAGTACTCATATTCAAGATTGCTACCTGCCCGCTGATAGTCTTCGTCAACCAGTCCCGGAGCGTTCAAGAGTGCGAATGTGTGATTTCGGATGTAGACCTTCTGATTTAGAGGACCGAAATGCTTGACATACTCTCGACGAGCATTCTTTGAGTAATAAATTGACTTGCCCAAGCTGGTTATAACCGCTCTCAACCGCTGTGATACGGCATAGCACGAGTAGACGTACCCAATATCCTCATTCCCCGGTATAAAATACACGAGAGCCGGAATCTGTCCTCTCTTCAACCTCTGCATAGGAAACACCTCCCAAAACTTGTCCACATATCGCATGTACCTAAATCACACTGATCGGACATGCACTAGGACATAGCCATCCAATGCATGCATGTACTTACTCATTCTCCGAGGACACAACCCTGCCCGATGCGAGCATGTCGCCGAGGAAGATGACGACGTCCACGCCCGACCGGCTTAGGACGTTCCAGCTCTTTTTCGTGCTAAAGTCTAGAATAGACTGGCGCCAGCCGGTCCACGTCCATCTTGAGGGAGAAGGGAGAGATGGGCTCCTTACTTGAGGATCTGCGACCAAGAGGATATGGGCCGGTCGTTCTGACAACTGTCCAGCCTGTTGACAAACGTACATCCTTGAGCTTCCTCACGTCCAGGAGAACAGAATCAATGTTGGTCACTCACACTTGTCAGAGACTTGTCCGGCCACGAGCAGCTCACAATACTATAAAAATACACCCCAACCTCCGCCCAAAACACGAACACGATCCAGAACAAGCGGAGGCCATTGAGCAATGCGCCGCGAGACAGTCTAAATCTCCCAGGTCGTCTTGCAAGCAACCCGGCGCGCATGGAGGTGAGAGACTGATGACAAGGAACGAACAAGACCGCTCGATGCCCCCGGCTAGACCGGCGGCCTGGCGGGCGTGTCAAATGGTGATTACAGGGCGTCTATAATCGTGAACGAGCACCTCGTTGCCGGTAGGCTGCCCTATCACATCCAAGAGATAATATAGAGAAGCTGGCAGTGAGCGCGAGGCACATGTGACTCAAACTAAGTACCTTGTGCCATGACTTTATGCAGAGTTGATGGCACTCTCGAGAGACTAAATTGTCAGCGATTGCTACAGTCCATGTAAGGGTGTTCTCAGAATCCAGGATATACTCATACACATTACATCGTAAAATCAGTTATACAGGAGGGAATATTGGATGCATCCAGCGCAACAGATACCGAGAGGGTCCTTAGGATCAGCATCACTCACTCCCAGTCACTATCCCCGTCACTCTCGTCTTCCTTCTTTCCTGCTTCGGTAGCAGCAGAAGGCTTAACAGGTGGCTCGCCGCTCGTGCTGACATTCGACGACACGACATCGTAGCTGTCTTCACTACTCACCCTCGGACTCGGTTCGATTGACATTGGGGCGGACAGCGTGCCACTTAATTTCTTCTCTGCTGACTGTTGTTTCGCCTCGCGTTTGGCAGGCTCGTCGTCGTCATCTTCCCAGCTGAAATCTTCTTCACTCTGAGTAGAGCCTGTAAGGTAGACTGTGCGTAAGATACCAAGGTCTGATCAAAGACTCGGACTACGCACCCGCGAGTAGCGTTCTGCGTATCTCCTCCTCATGTTCGATTTGGTATACTCGAAAGAAGTAGCGTGTCCAGAACTTCTCTTCCGTCATCTCAGAGGGCACTGTGATGATACTTGAGGTTTACCTCTCATAATGCAAATAAAAGCAGATCCTCACCCAGAGCGTCATGAATCTCTTTCAGTGCCGCCCCATCCACCTCATCCTTGAGCTCCTTCTCCCTCCTTGCTGTCCATTCCTCACTCGAAATCCCGTCCTCCGTGCCCTTTAGCTTCTCCTTCACCCAACCAACATATAACTCCCGGATCCTCTCCTCCCCTTCAGGGTCCATCCTGACCACGCTCGGATCCCTCCTCAGCATCTTCAGCATAGACTCCGCCCTCGTTGCCACAGCCCTGAGCGTCTCCCCTGATCCCCGCCCACTCACCTCCTTCTCCTTTCCCTTCGCTCTCACACCATCAGCCGTTGGGAACATCCATATATCCGACCCATCCCACACCACACGAGTCCCTTCCTGTGCCTGCTCCTCCGGCGGCACCACCTTCACCGCATCCTTCAGAAACTCCCCTGCCTCCTTTGCCACCTCCCTCAGCAGCTCCTCACTCTTATGTACGTACTCCTCCGCCTGCGCCCGCGTCAAGCCTTGGACCCTTTGAAACTCGCTCGACAGCGTCGTGCGCATTTGCGCGAAGTCCACTGAAGAAGGGGCGGTCCTGAGCTGCTCCGGAATGTTCCTCTGCACGGTCTCGAGAAGGTTTGGGGGAATGGACGACTGTAGCCGTGAGAGGAACTGGAAAGGCTGGGAGGTCGTGCGGGAGTGTGTTGGACGTGAATCTGAGGACGAGGTGCTACCCTCTGCCGCTGTGGTAGTCAGAGGGGCTGCATCTTCTGTTGTTGACGAAGGTCCGGCTTCAGGCTGCGTTTCCTCACCAGATCTCTCCGACGACGATGACGCTGCTTCTGGCTGCTCTTCAGACGATGCTGCAGGTATAGGCTCGCTGACCGTCAACTTGCTCAACTCCTGCTGCGCCTGAGATACAACAGAGCTAAGATCCTTCCGCGCAGTGTCCAGGACACTCAAACTCTGCATACGTTAATATCATGCTCATCCTTGATTTCATTTAGCAATGGGCTGCACCCATACCTGTTTCCTGAATCCTCCCCAGAATCCGCGCAGCTGTCCCATTACCTCCGATACCTCCTCATTGAGAGATTGCTGACTCGGAGGCGGAGGGGTGTTCGTTCCCGCAATGTCATAAGAGTCGAGGAAATTCATGTCTTGACGCCTGCAGAGATGTTACATATAATATACGAAGTCAGAATTGCGAGGGTGGCTGCTCAAGGTCGTAGCCCAGGTCCTGACGTAAGCTGGTCCTTATTCAAACTGCGCTGAAAACTGAGAAAGATGGAAAGTTGTAATTCATAAACAAGGTGTAGCACGATCTGTATAGTATACATCTATATTATTGATACAGCAGTCCGGACCCAGATCAAGCAGCAACAGAAATAGGCCTAGCAGACTCGGCAGTGTTCATACCAGAAGTAGGCTTCGGTGCACCCATCAGATCCCCTCCTGTTTGTACTCGTTGGCCCAAGCGATGCGACCGACATTCATCCAAGAAATCAGTGAACATCTAAGCGAACAACAACAATTGGTTATCGATCTATTTCGGATGACAAGTTAATACTAACCTCAATGGTATCAAGCGGGCCACCAGCGCTCTCAGGATGGAACTGAACGCCCCAAATCTTCTTCCCGCTCTCCGCTGTCGACTTGATCCCCTCCACCGATGAATCATTACAGTTTATGAAGAATGGTTCCCACCCAGCGGGGAACGGATCCTGCAACTTCAACGCATACTGATGATTCTGGCTAGTGACATACACCCTTCCAGCCCTGATCGACCCCGAACTTGCTAACGCCAGCACAGGCTGGTTGTGCCCGCGGTTACCAAACATCATCCGGTACGCCTCAAGCCCCGCGGCCATACCGATGACCTGATGTCCCATACAAATACCGAAGATCGGCTTGTCCCACTCCTGGAACGTCCTCCGCAAGTTCATCGCGGCCTCCATGCAATGCTTGGGGTCACCGGGCCCGTTAGTCAGGAAGAGCCCGTCATACTCGTCCCGGATGGTGTTGAAGTCGAAGTTCCAGGGAAGGACAGTAACTGCAGCGTTACGGCGGACTAGAGATCGGAGAATGTTTGCTTTCGCGCCAAAGTCGAGAACGGCAATCTTGACGTCGCCAGTAGGATTCATGGTATAAGACTTCTTTGTCGATACTTGATCGACGAGGTTCTCGTGAGTAGGATCCCAGTACTCTTTGGCGCTGGGAGCAGGGAGAGATGTATCCTGACCGACAACAAGCCGACCAAGCGTCGTACCCTGATCACGTAAAAGACGAGTAATAGCACGAGTATCGACACCGGTTAGACCTGGGACGTCATTCCTCTGGCACCAGGAGGCAAGGCTCTCGACAGCCTTGTAATGTGAAAATTTTTCAGCCACATCAGCCACAACGACGGCTGAACATTGGATATTCTGGGATTCGAGGACGACACCGACATCCTGTTTGTCCATGGGCGCTTTGTTACTAGGAACACCATAGTTGCCGATGAGAGGGGTTGTGAAAACGAGAATTTGACCACGGTAGGAGGGATCGGTCATAGACTCAGTGTCTGAAATGATATGAAAAAGACGCGAAACGCACAGAAACAAGTGGACGTACATGAAGTGATAGATGTGGAGAATACGGTCTCTCCATAAATGCTCTTAGGCGCACCGAAGGACCGTCCATAGAACGACTGGCCCGTCTTCAAGTGCAGCGACCCAGGGACGAAAGTAGTACTCCCCACTTGCGAGGCAAGCCCACGAGCATGACGAGGGATAGCAAGACGAATGACTTGAGATGCAATCATGACTTCAGGCACTTTTAATGGTTAAGCAGGGAGTACACCAGGTCGCTGAGATAACTGCAAAAAACTCGTCAGCATCGTCTACAACGTCATGGAAGAGAAAGACGCACTCGTCGCGAGTGTTCTGGGTGAAAATCATAAACGAGCTCGCGCTCAAGGTTGTGGATGTCGATCGGAGGGAGAGACAGACAGAAATTTATTCGGGCTCCGCGCGAGGGTCTTTTTTGCGACCTGTCACAAATCACATGACTAGCGCGTGGCTCACAATCGCGAAATTCTAAGTCGCGTCCGAGTCGTGTAGAAACCCGAACAGAACTACGAATGCGTGGAGGTATGAGATGAAATTATTGCAGCAAGTATTATGACGCAGGATGTTGATTACTTGTGAGCCCAACTGCCAAAATCCAGTCCTCCCTCAGATAAACTTGAGCAATCCTGCCGTCCTTCTCATTGAAACTCCAACGCCGCTCCCAGCCCTCCGATTCTTCGGGATATGAGACTTCTCTTCCTTTCCATCCTCATCCGAATCGTCGTCGTCGTCGTCCGAGTCCTCATCATCATCGTCAGGATAAAGCTGGCTCAAGTCCTCTTGGGCGTGAGGCTTCCTCGCAATGGCCGGCGGTAAACTGCCACTGGGTCTCGAAAACAGCGAGCCTTGGCTGCTAGCAATGTCCGTAAGCCTGCGGTAGGGTGCTACTGACGGCTGTGGGGCTGGTTGTGAAGCAGGGAGGGCTTTCTTCACAGGCACCGGTAAAGCGAGCTCTTGGTCTTCTTCCTCCGTCCCAAAGACAACGGGTGGGGAGGACGGAATCACCTCGGCGTGGTCCTGCTGCGTATGCCCAAGCAGAGCCTGACTCTGACTCTCGCTCGGCAAGAACAGAGGTTCCTTCCGAACTGCATCGTCAGGAACCTCCCTCGGCGGTGACTCTGTAACCGCCCTATGATCATGCGACTCCCCAGTCGTATCCAGAACCAACTCCTCCACACCATCGATATCACCCCCGCTGGAAGGCTCAGGCTGAGGCGTACTGGGATACAGCTGGTCGATCGACGCCTCCGATGGTGCAAAGGTAGGTTGGGATTGCAACGGCTCCAGCGTCGCCCACTGTGCGAGGGACTGTTCATTATCCGGCTGAGGTGTCTCAGGTACAATTGTCTCGTCCTTCTCCGGAGCAGTAGCGACATCAGGTTCAGGCTCTTCCTCGTGCTCCTGAGCTGGTACCACGGTAATCTTGGTCACTCGCTTCGATGTCGCCCTCTTCGCCTTCCTCTCCGCAGCCTTCTGAGCCTTCTGAGCCTCCTTCGCCGCCTGTGCCTGTTCCTGCTTCTCCTTCTTCAGCCTCGCCTTCTCCTCTTTCTCCGCCTGCTTAGCTGCTGCTCGACGTGCCTTCTCCTCTTCTGATAACGGCTGGCGACCACGGCGCTTGGGCTGTATGGCGGGAGGTTTCTCTGCCTGGTTCGACGCCACGCTGACTGCGGCAGCAGCAGTCTTTCGCCTAAGGCTTCTCGTCACGCTGATTTCGACAACAGGAACCTGTAGTACCGGCACAATGGACACGTCAGGTATAGCCCGTGAAGAGAGCAACTGCTCTTCAACATCCTCAGGCACCGGAAATGGCACCTGTCCAAATCGATTCCTCATCCTTTTCGCCACACCCGCCTTAGGCGTACTATACACCGGACTAGGACTGCGCTCCTTCTCTGCCTCCTCGTCATCCTCAACTTCGATTGGGTCCTGAATCTTCATCGGCGTTCGCAACGCAGACTCTGGCATGTCTTCCGCCACTTCGATCGATTCTTGGACAGAAACACTGTCATTAGGACGGACACTCAGATAGGGAGGTGGCAACCGTGGAGTGACATGTTGCGTGACCGGTTTGAGAGGTTTGGGGGTCTGGGGCAGGGAAGCAGCAGTGACTTCCGGGGACTCCATGACAGTATCGACGGGTTCCTGCTGTTGTTGCGAACCAGGATCTACTAGGACAGATTTATCGACTTCAAGAGTAGGGTCTACAGCCATAACATCATCTTCCTCTGACGGAGTATCGACCTGAGGTGCGTCCGAAGGCTCAAGCGCTTCCGCGGCGTCTTGTTCGCCGGCAGCCACAGCCTGAGGGTCAGGCGATGCCCCAGGCGCGGGCTCTTGGGGCAAATCTACGGGATAAGAGAGTTGTGGCGATTCGACCACATCAAGGTCAGCGAACTGGACATCTTCGGCGTTGGTGCTATCAGCTCGAGAGCCACCAACATCAGGTTGTGAAGGCTCTTCCGCATCGCCCTCTTCGTCCGCTTGAGGTGTGACGCCGGGCTCTGCAATCATGGGAGAAGCCTCCCGTACTGATGTGTCTACCACAGGCTTATGGGAGGTGAAGATCTAGGAATAACAACTCAAACGAGAACGGACCGCACTCAAAAGACAATTAACCTGCCTCATTGTCTCGTTCCACGATATGACTCTCGTCCATGTAAGTCGGGGCCACGATATTTTCTTCATCGGAGTCCTCTTCACCAGGAGCTTCATCAGAGGAGTCAGAACGGTAATTACGCCTTGAGACATGATTTCGACCATGCTGCTGCTCTTCCTCTTCCTCCAGGACAACTTCTTCCCGCTCTTGATCCTCATCCTCCTCACTATCACTACTCGAAGATAGTATCATATCGGCCACGCGCTGTGACGCGAATGCCGGTCCACGAATCAAAGCCTCCAAGCCCGTTGGCGCAGCTTGAGCACTTGTCATCGGCCTGTCATCGCTCTCATGTTCGTCGTCGGAACTCTCGTCGCTGCTTCCTTCGCCCTGACCTTCCACAGGGACCTCGGAAATGACAGATTCTGCCGGGATTATGCGTGTACTGGGCGAAGACGCTGATGGAAGGATCGCCGAACCGGGTAGACGAGCAGAAAGGTCGAAAGCATTGGGCTTTCCAGAATGAGGGCCGTCCCCGACACTTAATGACTTAGGCGCAGTAGCCTCCGAGTGCTTGTCCGCTCTGGCCTTGGATCTAGACTTCTCAAGGAATGTCTCCAACTCCTTGATCAGCGCGGTATCTCGACTCTGCTCCTTGAACTCTTTCAACCGCTGCTCGATGACATCAGGTCCACTCATTATCGTGGGACACCGGAATCGCAGATGCCATGGACCAAGGCATATGGGACAAGGAGGTCCGTCTGCTAATTTGCTCTTCCGCCTCTTAGCAATGCTATTCCTTGTAGAGGGAAGAGTAACTGAATCTTCTACTGCTGAGCCAAGATTCGCTGGTGGTCCACTGTCCTCGTCTTCAGCCACCAGGTGCTCAGCCGTCTGAAGTTCCGACTTGCGCCGTTTCAGCCTTTTGGATGTGGCATTGTCAGCCACGCTCTTCGATGCTTCAACATCATGGACAGCACTGGTTTGGCCGTCCGGTAAAACTTCGACTTCCCTATTTTTCTCCTTCGGGTTGCATTTGCCTTGAAGAAAATTAGTCACTCTACAATTGCAGGTACATATTTCTACCCACTACTTGGATCGTCGGATGTATGTTTTTTGTCGCTCTTCCGGCGCTTCTTCTTGAGCTCTAAAGAATGAAGCTAAGACACTACATCTTCATGGGAGGGCAAGCAGCGTCGTACCTGAATCAACACCCTGTTCTTCATGCATCGGCGGAGGCTCAGTGATCTCAGACTTCTTGGAAGTCTTATTCTTTTTCTTCTTCTCCTTTACTGCGAGATCGTCGTTATATTAGAATGAATTTGATCCAGTGCTGGCAAACGCACGCACTCTCAGCAGGGGTGCCTTCATCGACGTCAACACCATCATCGACAGCAGGCGCAGAGGAGTCATTCCTTGAAGCTTAAGGTTCACTCAGTCAGGTTCATACCCACAGCTGCGAGACATACCATAGTCCTTGCAGACTTCTAACGCAATCCTTTTGGTAACATCCGCAAAAGTATCGGCTGAGATCTGGGAGGACTTTGGCTCCTGCCCTTTCTTCGACGATTTCTTCTTCGTCTTGGTCTCCTCGAGTGTAAGAGAAGTTTGTACCAGTGTCTCAGAAGTGGGTGCGAAGACCGGTATGGGTTCAACATGTGTCTGAGAAGCGTCCTCTTCCACCTGCTTCTTCCTCTTCCTCTTCTTTTTATCCTCACTTGTGGCTGGCACGGACTCCTCAGGAGAGGGGTCGGGAACAGGCGCTGAGCCCACTCCACGCTCTACTGCGAGAGCATTTTCTTCGACTCGTTTGGACTTCGTCTTTTTCTTTGATTTAGACACAGAAGGACTATCGGCAGGCTGAGGTGTTACAACTCCGGATACAGCAGGCGGAGCAGGTTCTTCAGATGCTTTTTCCTTCCGTTTTCGCTTATGAGGGCGAGATGCCTCTTCGTCAGCTGCACCAGGCGCAACTACAGTCGACTTCGGTTTAACAGAAGGGATAACAGGTACTGGAGTTGTAACAACTGATTCAGATGCCTTTTCAGCCTTAGATGTGCTGCGTTTCTTCCGCTTAGCCTTGTCTTCTGGCGCAGTGGCAGGGGTAGGAGTAGAGGGTCCAGCGGTCGGTTGTTCGTCCACAGTCGGTTTAGGATCTAGCTTTCGCTTCTTCTTCTTCGGCTGGTCATCCAGAGATTCGTCTGCATGATTCTGCGCGGAAGAAGGCACAGCCCCGGACACAGGCGGGTGTGAGATGACCGGAGATGCGACGAAAGGATTCTCCTGTCCTTGCTCCGACGCTATAGAGGGTGTGGGGAGTTGTAAGACTGAGCGAAGGGTGTCCTTTCTCTTCTTTTTCCGTTTTTTCCGGGGAATCTAGTGGCATGTATTAATTAGACAAAAAGAGACAACTGTGAGCGGATGTCAATACTCACCCCTGGACTAGACAACTCTCCTTCAGGTTTATCAGGTGACAATAAGGCTTTGGTATGGTTGTTTTGCAATGAGAACTGTCGAGGACGGTCCCCGACCGTAACGCGGACCTCGACCGAAGGAACACACTTGGCCAGAATTTGGAAAGACTCGAAGTCATCATCTGAGAACGCAAAAATTCAAAGAGTAAGCCGACAAGATTCATGTAAGTCACACCAAGTGGTACGGACCATCCTCGAGCTCAATCACCTTGCCCTCCCGGAGTTGTGTAAGGTGTATCGGGGTGTGTTCAGGGAGACCCAGCTTTCCCCGAACAGTTCCTTTTGTCTCCTCGAGGCTTTCCTCTATAACGATCCCACGTCGAATTAATAGACCACGCGTGCATCGCCTCAGTAGACGCACCCTTGAATAATCTCTCGAATATCCGGCCCTCGGGAGCATGATAAGTTATCCTGCATGGATCGGCTTCGCGCTTTCTCTTCTTGGTGTTCGCCTCCGCCATAATCAGATTCAAGAGACAGACAACGCGTGCAACCGCTGCTGCAGACGCGCGACGGCGAACTCTTAAAAATCCTTTGCACTACATATTACTAGGCGCCCACTAGCCACAACATGTGCAAATAATATCCTCGGTGAACGTCGGCATCGTTCAAGACCATCACCTTACTGCTTCTCCACGCTATGGCTGGCCACGGTACGTGTTGGGAGACTACAGTTAAATCAATTCTGCTGTAACTTGATACTCGCTACCAGGACCCACCGGGGGTTTCCACCCTCATCTGCCCGGCTTCAGACATCAATTTATTGCCAAAGCTCTCGGAGCAACGATGTGGTTCTTCATCTTCTATAGAGCACGGTGCGTGTGTATGCAATATCCTTCGAATGCAGTCTAATGAGTCGCTGTGCGATCGGTCGTCTAGTGAGGACGGTGCTAAATTACTGGTACGTTGGCAGCGGCCATCTTTGTCCATATTGCCATATCAAACTGAAGACCTTTCATCTTTTGTAGCAACTTAGTCACCCATGGGAAACGCACGGGCATGGTGCTGGAATTGGACCGACCGAAGAGGAACTAGGAGAGAAGCCATAAATTCTGTATGGCATATATTGCATGAGCCTAATATCCACGCATGCGTATTCTCCAATTGTGACTGCTTTGACGGACTTCAGAGAAAGCTAAAGGTGAGTGATACTTAGTTTTTTCGTTGTGTATTCTCCTTTTGCTATCCCCTACCGCGTACCCTCGCCTCACTACCGACCGACCGACCGACTCCTCCAAAGCGACAACACCACAGGAGCCATGTTTCCTCCGTAAGTACGATTATAGACTGAACACTCTGCACCTTCTCTGCCCATTTATCGACTCGGATGGACTTGGGATGGACAGTCCTTATTTTTGCCTGACACACGTCTGTCAATGTTGCAGATATTTCGAGCATTTAGTTGGTGCTACTTCTACGTTCGATCTGTCACGCCTTTCTTTCCTCGGAGCTGACATTTGCGTGTACGCTCGTAATTCGCTCCACGCCGAAGAATTTCCAAGGACCTCCTTTCACCACTAAACAAAGAGCTGTGACTCACCGGCTTGAATGGCCCAACTGCGGTTCTCATATTGTCGTATGGATTTCCTGATGTCGACACGGTTTATTACGATGACTACCTGTATGTCCCTTGTGCCGCGTCGCTTCACGATCTACCCATTGGATGCCTGCGCTGCTCAGCGTGACGGTTTCATGAGTAGAGTCACGGAGGTCACAAGCTGTGCACACCACGTGGAATGATGTAAGGACTCATCGTGGCTTCACGTGTACCTCCTTACAGGTTCGGATGCGTCCACTCAACGATCTCAACAACGTCCTCCACGATGCCCGGCGCCCGCCTGACCGCCTTTACCGCCGTGACACTTATTATTGCTATTGGAACTCTCTACTCGGTCGTCAATTCCACTTACCTCGACACCTCCAACCCTACCATCACTTCTCTCCCGCACCATCTCGCCTCGACACACTACTTCGCCTCGAAAGCAAACCCTTTAAACGTGTACTTCATTAAGTATGCTTGGGGATGGACATCTTTAGCATTTTTTGCGCTGTTCGCGACCAGTCCTGAGAAGGCGCAGACATGGGACAGGGTAGGGAAGTGGTTGGCCGAGACGGGCGTGTGGATGGTGTTTACGACGTGGTTCTTTGGACCTGCGCTCTTGGAACGGGTTACCGCTGCATCTGGGGGAGAATGCGTCGTGCAACTTCCCTCAGGATATTTGCTCTCGGTACCGAACGAGTATTGCTACACCAAGTCGAGCATCTCGCCGGCGAGCCATCCGTCGCTGTTCGCTGCGTCTCTGCTCGTCCCAGATGCGACTGACTGGAAAGCAAGGCCAAGATTGAGAAGAGGTCACGACGTCTCCGGACACATCTTCCTTCTCGTAATGTCCATCCTTTTCCTCACCGACCAGCTCCGAGCCTCGTTCCGTCTGGGGATCACGAGATGGTCGAACGCGCACAAGTACTCGGTTGCTTTCTCCTCGGTATTACTTGCGTTATGGCTTTTTGCCAGCTACACGACTTCCGTATACTTCCACTCGCCTCTGGAGAAATTTACTGGATATCGTGAGTCCAGGTTTTGCGCCGCGCCCTAAGTATACTGATCATTTCTTTAGTCTTGGGTGTTGCTGGATTTTCTGTGACACTGGCACCGATTTTCAGTAGCCCGCAGGCGACTAGACCTGTCGGATTGACCGCTGAAGTGGAGCCTCACGAGAGCTGATGCATAATGACACCTGCATGTCAAATTACGAAACTATCAAAGATGCACTTTACTGCAGGTGGTTTTCGAGTCATCAAATTGATGATGGAGCTCATCGTGCGTGATAAGATTTAATAACCAAACATGTATTGGACAATTGTAGTAAATAATAGACTACATGGAATCTTAGCAGTCCGTGTCAGCCCATTGAATACTTGCGTCAGTATTCTCAATACCTTGTGGTTCTCATCCAAGATCGCGCGCTGCCCCGAATGACAACACGGTCAGGATCGAAATTCACCCCGAAGACAGGCGGCTGGCTCGATGTTCGATGCTCGAGCCAGCCGCCTGTCTTCTAGTGACATCTCGGCTGACATCGGTCGACCCGCCAGCCCTCGCCAGCCACCAGGCCAAGTGTATAAGTATCGTGCCCCTCGTCCATATTCTCTACCTCCTGCGTCCATATACCCACCAAATGGACGGAGCGAGGCCCCCTTCCCTCCCTTGCACTTCTCCCCTCGCGCACCATCCTCGGCAGGCCCGATGTCCTCTCCACTATTTATTATCACCGTATCATTCCTTGGCTACAACATTCGTGGCTCCCGACCGGTTCGGGCGGCATTGTTTCGAGACGCACAAGGCACAACAACCCCTCTCGCCATCCTACAAATCCACCGAAGTAGCCCTTGAGACGTAAGGGGCCTCGGTTGGATAGTGAGTAGATCTATTCCTGCTGTAGAATGATGCTAAATCTTTCATGTGTATCTTGGTTCTAACTTATCACAGATATCTCTTTATATTATCTCAAGCTCAGATAGCATCACGACCTCCACGAGGAACGCCGATAAATCCCAACGCTATCAATCCTTCATTATTGTGGTATATGGCCACTGGTGCAGCCCCCGAGGCGTAAGGGGCCTCCAACAGAGAGTTAGTAACCCTCTTCTCGGTTTGCGGAGTACTCTAACGGGTTCATATATAGCTCGGCCATGCTGAAGCGAAAGACAAACAAGTCTCTTTTTCCCTTCCCTCTATACTTCCTCAAGTCCAAGGACATCGCCACCTCTACAAAACCCGCCGACGCCTCAGTGCAATCGGTCCTCTAAATCACCACCGGCGTAGCCCTTAAGACGTAAGGGGACCCGGTTAGATAGTGAGCGATCCCTTCCTCTTCTCGCAGGATAACTCCTAATACTTCGTAAGTAGCTCGACAAAAGTCGATCTCCCGACCCGCAGTCCGCAGACGCCCCGACTGGTTCGGGGCGCAAGCAAGAAGAATGATGAACGACGAGCAATATCCCTCCGTTCCACAAGAAGCCTACACTCCCCCGGGCTCTAACTATGGACGACTTGCCGCCCGCGAACCCCTTTCACCCCACGACGCGCCTACGCTCCCCCGGGCTATAGTTACGGACGACATTCTCCCCTATCCTCCTTTGGCTATCCCACACCTTTCCGAAGATCCGATCAATAACTTTTATCCAGTCTGCTACGCGCCTACGCTCCCTCGGGCCACAGTTACGGACGACCTCCCGCTCCCGCCATACCACTCGTTCCACGGACGACCTCTCGCCACCCGCCATACAACTGTTCGACGATGCGCCTACGCTCCCCCGGACTACAGTCACGAACGACCTCCTGCATCCGCCACACCTCAAATCCGACTCTTCCGGTCCACGACACGCCTACGCTCCCCCGGGCTACAGTTACGGACGACCTTGCACCACCCGCCATACCAGCTGTTCGACGACGCGCCTATGCTCCCCCGGGCTACAGTTACGGACAACTTTCCGCTCCCGCCATACCACTCGTTCCTCGGACGACCTTCCGCCACCGGCCATACCAGCTGTTCAACGACGCGCCTACGCTCCCCCAGGCTACAGTCACGGACGATCTCCTGCCTCCGTCATCCCTCAAATCCGACTCTTCCGGTCCACGACAGGCCTACGCTCCCCCGGGCTTCGTTTTGTGGACGTTCCCTCATCTTCACTACTGTTTTCCTCTCTGTGTGTCTCAAGTCTCGGTTAGCATATGATAGAATCTGCGTCTCAGTTCGTTCGTGGTAGGATCTGTATCGGACATCATAAGTAGCATTGGATTTCAAGTGTACGAGTAGGGCGATGTTGGACTCGGCTTGTATATATAGAATCTGTATCGAGCATTGGTAGAATTAGGACTAGGACTGCATGTCATGTATGTATGAATTATTATAGACATTGGCTTAACGTTACATGTTCGAGCGGCACTGAAGGTTCTAGCTCTTCGCTTTTGTGGAGACACATGATATCTGAAGGGTTGGCAGAAGGCAGGGTCAAGCATCTCTCTGGTAATCTATGAAATACACAAAGAATCGGTTCCGCTGGGTGCAATTTACGACTTCCACTCACGCTGTACATAGATACGCATACAAGCAAACTATCAATACCGATGCGAGAGTGGGGACGAGTACGCACCGTAGTTGACACCGTCCGATCCCGCAGCGAGGATGAGGAAATCAATCCATCGGAAAGTACTCTGTTAATTATTTCATAACCGTCGTCGACGATGGCGTGGCTGCTTTTCTCTTCAAAACCTGAACCGCATAATGCAGGTTATATATATTAATAAGGTGTAGAGATGGCAGGGGAATGCGAACGCGAGGAAGAAAGTACCGCTATCTGCCTGGCTACCGTTCAGCTTCCACACCTTGAAGTTTCTCGCCAATGACTCAGATTCTTTCTAGGCACGTCCCGAGGCCGGAACTGCCGTATTCCTGATGGAACTCGATGAGCTGATTCATCCAAACGTTGCCGTCGCAAGTTTGGGGGCATTGGAGTGGATGCCGAAACATTCTTCGGAGCTACAGTCTATGGATTTGGACTCTTTTGGCCAGTTTATTTATCCTAGTTGGAAAGGACCTACAAGACCATCACATCGGCAAAATTCACGAGGTCGTCAGTGGTGAGGACATCAGCGGAACTCATGCCAGAGATGATCACCTATAATAATGAGGATATAGTCAGTTGGAGCGAGGGGGAATAAGTGGAGGGGAAGTACGCTCAGAGGCACCCCGAGGCCTCCGCCAACGTTGTCGAGCAACGGGCCCTCGTTGGCAATAGGGTTTTAGTAGTCCACCGCACGCAGCAGTCCGGTCGCAGCGCCAGCTAGCTGAATCAGAGCACCGAGGAGGACAATGGAGAGGGACTTAATGTGCCTCTCAAAGACAAGTACCGAGTGGAGCAGGCCCCGAGGCGCAAACTGACAAGGACCTTTGTCGAGTGATTTTCTCGAGTCCTGCTCCTCCCGATATTTGTCTTCTAAATGCACGCCATGTCGGAATCACCAAAAATGAACGTGCACGATCCATCTGAGCAGAGTTTGCGTAGTTATTCTGGAGAGAATCCCGATATTGCCATAGAAAATCAAGCAGTGACAACGTCCACAATAGCGAGAAGCGTTGTGCAAGGAGATGCTTCTAGTCCGATACACGGGCCGCCAAAGAAATCGCAAGGGAAAATATTCGCCTCTGTTAGCATCCATTACACGGTGTGTACTAATGCATGCGTCCAATCGCTGCAAGCAAGGGTATGCATGGACATGTGGATGCTGGCTTCAAGCTTTGCCAATGGATCTGTTCGACAAATTCGCACTAGCGTGATTTATGTTACCCTAAACTTGGTACGCGTCTCCTAAAAAAAAGACTTAGTAGACGAGCAACTGTCTTTAATGGATGTTACCCACCGCATCACCAGAACAGCTGTGAAATCCATGAGCTACCGAGGACACAACATCGTTAACACCAATAGAGGCGAGCAAGACAGCACTCGGAGGATCGTGAGAAGATCAAAGTCTCCTACCCGTTATAGTCTCCTGCCAGTGGTAGTTGCCACAGTTGGGGCCACCTACATTCTACTTCAACGAATATTCAGGCATCATGACATCCATGAATGCAGAAGACAGCCCCGGCGCACACTCTGCAACGCCCGCGCCTCAGCAGCCAACGTTTCCGCCCCGGGATCACGAGATGGTCGAACGCGCACAGGTACTCGGTTGCTTTCTTCTCGGTATTACTTGCGTTATGGCTTTTTTCCAGCTACACGACTTCCGTATACTTCTACTCGCCTCTGGAGAAATTTACGGGCTATCGTGAGTCTAGATTTTGTGTCGCGCCCTAAGTGTACTGATCATTTCTTTAGTCTTGGGTGTTGCTGGATTTTCCGTGACACTAGCACCGATTTTCAGTAGCCCGCAGGCGACTACGCCTGTCGGATCGACGGCTGAATCGAAGCCTCATGAGAACTAATTTATACTAGCACCTGCGATGTCAAATTACGAAACTATAAAAGATGTATTTTACTGTAGGTGGTTTTCGAGTCATTAAATTGATGATGGAGCTCATCGCCCGTGATAAGATCTAATAATCGGACATGTCTTAGACAATTGTCATAAATAATAGACCACATGTATCAGCAGTCTGTGTCCGGCGCATTGAATACTTCCGTCAGCATTCTCAATACCTTGTGGGTCTCATTGAAGATCGCGCGTTACCTCGGATAACAACACGGGCAGGATTGAAACTCACCTCGAAGACAGGCGGCTGGCTCGATGCTCGATGTTCGAGCCAGCCGCCTGTCTTCTAGTGACATCTCGGCTGACATCGATCGACCTGCCAGCCCTTGCCAGCCACCAGGCCAAGTGTATAAGTATCGTGCCCCTCGTCCATATTCTCTACCTCCTGCGTCCATCTACCCACCCAAATGGACGGAGCGAGGCCCCCTTCCCTCCCTTGCACTTCTCCCCTCGCGTACCATCATCGGCAGGCCCGATGTCCTCTCCGCTATTTATTATTACCACCTCATTCCTTGGCTACAACATTCGTGGCTCCCTACAGGTTCGGGCGGCTTTATCTCAAGAAGCACAAGTCACGATATCCCTTTTCGCCATCCTACAAGTCCACCAGAACAGCCCTTGAGACGTAAGGGGCCTCGGTTGGATAGTGAGTAGATTTATTCCTGCTGCTGAATGATGCTAAATCTCTCATATGTATCTTGGCTTTAACTTATCACAGAAACATCTCTATTACATCTCAAGCTCAGATAACGTCGCGACTTCCACGAGGAACACCGATAAATTCCAACTCTATCAATCCTCCATTCCTTCAGTACATGTCAACTGGTGCAGCCCCCGAGGCGTAAGGGGCCCCTAATAGAGAGTTAGTAACCCTCTTCTCGGTTTGCGGAATACTCTAATTCATATATAACTCGGCCATACTGAAGCAGAAGACAATCTAGTCTTTTCTTGCCTCCCCTCTATACTTCCTCAAGCCCAAGGACATCACCACCTCTACAAAGACCGCCGACGCATCAATACAATCAGTACCACCGGTGCAGCCCCCGAGATGTAAGGGGACCCGGTTAGATAGTGAGCGATCCCTTCCTCTTCTCGCAGTATAACTCCTAATACTTCGTAAGTAGCTCGACGAAAGTCGATCTCCCGACACGCAGTCCGCAGACGCTCCGACTGGTTCGGGCGCAAGCAAGAAGAAAGACAAAGAATGATGAACGACGAGCAATATCCCCCCGTTCCACAAGAAGCCTACACTACCCCCAGCTTTAATTATGGACGACTTCCCGCCCGCCAACCCCTTTCAGTCCACAACACGCCTACGCTCCCCCGGGCTATAGTTACAGACGACATCCCCACCTCCCCTTTTCGCCATCCCACACCTTTCCGAAGATCCGATCAATAACCTCTATCCAGTCCGCGACGCGCCTACGCTCCCCCGGGCTACAGTTACAGACAACCTCCTGCTCCCGCCACACTACTCGTTCCACGGACG